>SNQJ01S0120685.1:21888-35955 GCA_010110895.2 Picea sitchensis | reverse complement strand
GACTCCTATTTATACTAAAAAGAAGCATCTAGAGGAAGATCCTTCTAGAAGCGAAAGCTTCTATTAGGTCTTCTTACATCCGCCTTATTCTATTTTATTGAAAGGCCTTATTAATATTGACCTTTATTACATCCGAATATATTCTTCTACCTATGTGCAGATTAGGACCCTAACATGTTCGCCCCCTTAAAAATAGCCTTGTCATCAAGGCTTGAGATGAGGAAATTGTTACAAAATGGTAGTTGGTTCCCAAGTGGCATCTGCTGGAGCTGTATCTTTCCACTGTACTAGCACTTCCTTGATGGTTCTCTGACGTAGGCGACGCTCACGTTGGTCCAAAACTGCTTTTGGCTATAGCCAAATGGATCCTTCTTCAGCTAACTCTAGAAGGTTGGTTTGAATTTGGCACTTAGCTCCAATCACCTTCTTTAAGCATGAAACATGAAAAATAGGATGTAGCTTCGAATTGTTGGGCAAAGCTAACTGATAGGCGACTTGTCCCACACACTTGAGCACAGTATAAGGACCATAAAATTTGGGCGCTATCTTCTGACAATGCTCGGCCTTGAGGGAAGTTTGCTTGTAAGGTTGTAGTTGAAGAAACACCTGATCCCCTTCTGCAAATTGACGTTCAGAGTGAACTTGATCTGCTTGTTACTTCATGCGATTCTGTGCCATGGCCAAATTCTCTTTGAGGGTACGGAGAATAGCCTCTCGAGCTATAAGTGTTAGGTCAACCGCCTGGAACTTCAAGGCACCCGATAAGTATGAGAGAACTGAAGGTGGCTTCTGTCCATATACCGCTTCAAAAGGAGTCATGCATGTAGTTGTATGGTATGAAGTGTTGTACCACCACATTCACCACAATAACACTTAAATGATATAAGAATAACAATAGAAATAACACTTTGAATCTGAAAGCAATGTTCACGGGCCTCTTCGAGGGGGCAACCTCCAGTTGAACAGAGCTCTATTACAATAATATCCAAGCTAGGGTTTTCATACCCTCAACTCCTATTTATACTAAAAAGAAGCATCTAGAGGAAGATCCTTCTAGAAGTGGAAGCTTCTATTAGGTCTTCTTACATTCACCTTATTTTATTGAAAGGCCTTATTAATATTGACCTTTATTACATCCGAATATATTGTTCTACCTATGTGCAGGTTAGGACCCTAACAGTCCCCAACGAGGTTAGGGTACAAAGAATTGGATCTTGAGCTTCTTTCTCTTGAGGATAAAATCTCTCGCATGCCCAAGAGACCTCTCATGGTGGGAGAAATGAAAGACTATGGGACATGAGATCCATTCAAAATGTTTCTCAAGGAATCCCTCACACAATAAAGGAATGATATGATGGATAGTTTTGAGAAAATCCTTCGGCGGCTACCAACATGCGATGCATCTTCCTCAAACGGAGGTGTCCTCCCCTTCAAGGTACAAATCAATTTCGATATTCCTATATTTGAAGGTCATAGAGACGCAGATGTTGTAGACAAATGGTTGAATCTTCTAGAAGGGTATTTATTTGTCCATAACTTCTTGAATAGATAAATTATTACTTTTGCGCTCCTCAAAGTCGTTCCCCATGTCAAAGATTGGTGGGAAACTTTCTGTGAGAAAAAGGAAAAAGAGGAACCCTCATTATTTATAGTCGTGATCACCTGGGAGTCCTTCAGGGATGCTATTAAGGAACAATACTACCCTGTTGGAAACTGTGACGACATGTATACAAAATGGACCACACTATGGCAGGAAAGAGACCAAGCAGTGCTTGAGTTCTAAAATATTTTCCATACCTTGTGCACCAAGCCGGGTATCAAATATTTTGAGCAACGTCTGGTTCTCAAGTATCGCGATGGTCTACATAGATACATATAGGCTGAAATAGATTTTTTGGACATTTCATCCTTGGGCATGGCATACTGATATCCCGTCAAAATCGAATAGAATCTCAAACAAAAGAAGGGGCAATTTGGGCCTGGGAACCCCTCACAGCAAAAGCCAGGAAAGGGTGGCCCCAACCCTCAAAACAAAGGATAGAGAAAATATGGACCTCCTCAGGAAAATTAGTCCAGGCTGCAAGCAAAGAAGGACACCAGAAAGACAAAGAAAGATAATGGGAAGTGGTGTGACTTCCATAAGAGCCCCTGGCATAACATTGTTGAATTTACGCTCAAATTAGTCATTGGTGGTTGAGGTGAAAGCCTCTGAATCAGATGTGGGTTCTGAATCTGATTCAAAACCAGAAAGGGGAAGATGGATCATTGATGCAGAAGCCAGTTCCACCTTTTCTACCACCAAGCTCTAGCCCGGTGAACCAGACAAGCCAGAAGAAGGCAAGCACATTTTTCATTCACAGATGTGGGTGAAGGGTACCCCACTGCACTTCATCATTAATAGCGGTAGCCATAAGAACCTCATCTCAATAGAGGTTGTCAAGTGACTCGCCCTGCTGAAAATGTCACACCCGCAACCCTACACCATCGGATGGCTCCACCAAGGAAGTGACATCTGTGTCAACCAACAATGTCGCATGTCATACGGCATCAAGCCCTTCAAAGACGAGGCATTGTGTGATGTTTCCCCTCTCGAAAATTTTAATGTTCTTTTGGGCTAACCATATTTATGGAAACACCATGTTGTATATGAGTCTAGGCCTCGTAGTGTTATTATTACTTTGAACAAGAAATTGTATAGGATACCAGAGGCAGTCTCACCTAGTGTTATTTCCTTGATCTATGTCAAGCAATGCAGGAAGGTCATCTCTCAAACGAGGAAGTTTGTCTTCTTCGTGATTCGCTCTTAGAATGAGAGAAAGATCACAACCACATCTAGGGTCTCTGCAGCCGACTTCTCCACACAATAGAAGCAAGTGGATAAGGTCGTGGAAGCATACTAGGGTACCTCTGCATTGTTAGGTCAAGCACCTTATCGATCTGACCCCCATAGCATCGCTTCCCAATGGGCCAGTCTACCGTCGCTCTCTATTAGAGAATGAGGAGATCAAGCAGAAGATCCAAGAACTACTCTACAAGGGGAACATCCATCTTATCTTATCACCTTGCAGGAGCCCAATCGTGTCGGTACAGAAGAAATATGGAACCTGGCGACTCTGCATTTATTATCGAGCCCTGAATAAAATCACAGTCAGAAACGGGTGCCTGATTCCTAGAAT
The DNA here is from genome assembly GCA_010110895.2 of Picea sitchensis. Classification (NCBI taxonomy): domain Eukaryota; kingdom Viridiplantae; phylum Streptophyta; class Pinopsida; order Pinales; family Pinaceae; genus Picea; species Picea sitchensis. The sequence goes on along the minus strand of SNQJ01S0120685.1, from coordinate 32,779 downwards.
CGACGATTGACGACCTCCTTGATCATCTCACGTGGGCCAAATACTTTAGTAATATTGATTTGAAGTTTGGCTACCACCAGGTCCCGATAGAAAAAACAAATGTATGGAAGACCACCTTCAAGTCAAAGGAAGGTCTTTTCGAATGGTTGGTCATGCCCTTTGGCCTGAAAAATGCTCCATCCACTTTCATGAGGATGATGGACGATATCCTGTGAGCATTCACCAATAATTTTGTAGTGGTGTATATGGATGGCATTCTCATTTAAAACAAGACTTGGGAAGAACACTTGCAGCATATTCAGCAGGTTCCGCACGCCCTGCGGAAGCACAAGCTATACGCCAACTTGGAAAAATGCTCCTTCGGCATGGACAGGGTCCATTACCTGAGATACATCGTTGATCAGCATGGTGCACATGTGGATCCATCCAAGATCCAAGTCATTCGTGGTTGTCCATCCCTAACCACACTCACTGAGCTTCAGAGATTTTTGGGCCTTGCCAATTTCTACCACAGGTTCATGTTGGGATTCTCCCATATTTCATGGGCCCTCAGCCAAGTAACCAGAGGTGGTGTTAAGGAAAACTTTGTATGGGGCCGGTCCCAACAAAAAGTGTTAGATGATTTGAAGCAACGCTTGTGCTCATCCCCGGTATTTTCACTACCATACCTACAACAACCCTTTGAGATCGAGACAGATGCTTCATACTATGTGTTGGGCGCCATTCTCACTCAGCACGACCACCCTGTGGCCTATCATAGTGAGACATTATCAAATGTTGTCCATAAGTACCCTACTTACGACAAAGAAATGTACTCCATTGTGGAAGCCTATCGTTAATGGAGACATTACATTCTTGGGAAGGAGACAATCATCCACACTAATCATAAGCCACTGCAGTTCATGCAGACACAAGGAAAATTGCAGAATTACCGCCATCACAAGTGGTCCACATACTTGCACCAATTCCACCTCAACATAAAGTATAAAACAGGAAGCACAAACCACATCATTGATTGCCTCAGTAGACTGCCAATCGCGACACTCACCACGGTGCTAGACTCTTGCGGCCATGAGACCTCTGGATGGCCCCAATTCTATGAGACAGACCTGGACTTCTCCACCACCTACCAAATGTTGGGTGCAAACGCAATTGTCGCTAATTTCCATCTTCAGGATGGGTTGTTGTGTCATCTGGGCCATATCTACATTCCATCAAGAGAGCGAGCGAAGATGATCTGGGAATCCCCCTAGAGTCGGGTGGCAAGACACTTCAGCGTCGAAAGATAGTGGCAATGCTGCAGAAACATTTCTACTGGTTGAAAATTCGACAAGAGGTCAGGAAGTATATCAGGTCCTGCACTGCCTGCGTTATTGCCAAATCGAACACTAAGAAATAGGGCCTGTAAACCCCTCTGCCTACTCCTGACATGCCATGGGAATCCATTTCCATGGACTACATGTCGAGCCTCCCATCCACCAAGCGGGGAAATGACTGTGTTTTGTGTTTGTTGATTGATTTTCTAAGATGGCGATTATGGTCGCCTGCAAGAAGGGCATCACAACAGAGGCCACTGCCAAGATATTCTTTGAACGAGTCTGGGTACATTTTGGAATCCCACAAACCATTGTCTTAGATCGAGACAGTCAATTTCTCAAGACGTTCTGGTCGAGTCTCTGGTCACTTCTGGACACAAAGCTCAACAAATCCATGGCCTTCCACCCCCAGACAGATGGCCAAACCAAGGTCATAAGTTGAATGATCATGCATATCATGCACATGTATAACTCTAAGCACCCTCGGACATGGGATGAGATTATTCCCTATGTCTAACATAGCTACAACTGAGCCTTGCATAGCTCAACTGGCCACAACCCCTTTCAGGTGGGGTTGGGATTCCAACCATTGGGTCCCATAGATGTTGCACTACCCCTTACAGTCACCTCAGCCGAATCATCTACTGCTCCAACTGAAGTTGATAAAGCCACCCGATTGATTGAGTAGATCCATCACATCCGCCAACAGGTTCAGGATATCATACATAAGTCCAATGACAAGTACAAGCAGTGCCATGATCAACACCGGGTGCCACATAAGTTTCAGGTGGGCGACAAATTTTGGTTGCATTTGCAGAAATAACGCCTTACCGAACCCCATCGGAAGCTTCTCCCACTCCTTTATGGGTCGTACACCATCACCAAGGTTGTGGGTGATAATTATTTTGAGCTCAACATTCCTCCTTTCCTTGGCCTGCACCCAGTGTTCAATGCGGATCTCCTTCAACCTTATTTCCCACCATTATTGGACACCTCAGAAATAGCATAAAAACTGAAACAAACAGAGCTCAACCTCGAATGCATACAATAGGAATCCAGTGATCATATTGTGAAAAAATAGGTCAATGGCACTCGCCAGCAAAGGATCCATCTTTATCGAGTTGTCAAAGCAGGGCATCTCCTGCACCAAGGCAAGTGGCTCACCTGGGACCAATTCCAGCAGAAATTTCCTCATCTAATGGGGGCAATCAATGCAATGGAGACCATTGCTTCCTGGGGGGGGGCGATTGATCTAGATGGATGTTAGTGGCCTCCCAACTATTCCAACTGGATCATTTTGGCAGTTTTCTAGTTCGATATTTTTTTCCTAGTTTTCGGGTCCCTGACTTCCGAGGCTATTTTGAGGCCCTAAACAACGGTTTTAGGGCTCGCCACAAGAAATATCTATAAGGCTCACCACAGGCAACATGTGTATTCCTCGGATATACCTTTCCAATAGGCTATCGTGCGCCTAAAATGGAGATCGTATGCAAAAGTTACGACCCCGAGAAGTTGATATACTAACTTACCCAAACGGGGCCCACATGACTTTTGGCGCCTCATCTCCTAGGGTTAGGTTTTTGGATGTCTAGGGTTTTTGACATGCCTTTTTATTGTAAAAATTCCTGGAGAGCCTCATTGTAATCATCTTTTGGAGAATGAGCACAACCGTCACATCTCTTCTCAAAGATAAGCCACCACCATTCTAGCAATCTTGTTTTTCGCTGCATTATATAGTTTCATCTTATTTCCTTATTGAATAGAAACCAGTTTTACCGTATATCTGTTATTATGTGTTAAGCATATTTTGATAATAATCTGTATTCATTTCATTCTTCTCATAAAATATGGATCACATATCCCTTCTTATAGTTTCGTCCAATGTCGTGGGATCATCGTATTGTATCCTATTACTGATAAATGATGGCAGTCCACTCAAATATCTTTGAATCTCAACTTACGCATCCTTGATGAAGGAAACATATTTTAGTGGCTCTAAAAAAATCATTTCATACTCATCTATGGTCATACTCCCAAGTTTGAGTTCAAAGAATTCCTTCATTTTCTTATCATAGTATCTCTTAGTCAAGTATTTCCTTTGAAAATACCTCTTGAATTCTCTCCAAATCACTTTCTTTTCATCAATGTGTTGTACCTATACAAATTGATCCCACCACATTGATGCTTTTCCCTTAAGATTATAAATAACAATTCTACCTTCTTCTTGAGAAGAGTAATTATGCAACTAAAAATACTTTCTCATGTTTAGCATCCATGTCTCTACTTCCTCATCCTTCTTTTGTTCACCATCAAAAGTAGGAGGCTTGATTTTGTTCATTTCCCCCTGTAGCTCATCCACCCCATACCTCTTCTTATGTTTTCTGACAGGACTTGAATTGTTGTGTGCTCTCCTAGTTGAATGTCTTGGAAAGTGATGGTGATGTCTACCAACACTTCGTGTTCTTCTTCTCTTATCATGAGACTTATGGCTTTATTATCTACTTGACTCGGTCTCCTTATCCATCTTCTTCTCTATTATTTCCAAGCTCTGCATTAACTTGGTGTTCAAGTATTCATGTTTCTCCTTGGCTTTCATACGCTTCTCATTATCATCTTTATAACTCAGGATGTCCTTTTGCAAACTTTTTATGGTCTCTACCAAGTTCATGCTTTCTCCTTACCTTCTCCATGTCCATTTGAATTTGTACCTTTATTACCCATATGGACATACATTCCTTTGATATCTTCTTTATGGTTGTAAACTCCTTGTACACCTTCCATGATTCTAAACTTTTATTGATCCTATTTTGATCAAATGTTGTTAACTCTGCAAAATTTGCAGCCAACAAAATTTGTTAGGCTAAACAATTTAACAAAATCATGAAATTATGTACAATTTTGTTTCCATAAAGCTTCAAAATTCTTTCTTCTAATTTCTTGGGAAATCAACTACCCAATCAACTTCACGCACACTAATTCTCAATTATAAATCCATAATTATCATGCACCATTTTTTCACAGGAATCTCTAAAATGTAATGCATGTACCACGCACCTATATCTAATGTGCATGTTTTTCTATTGCGCGCCAATATTCTGTCACGCGCCAATATCCACTGAGCACAACTTTTTTGTCACGCCCCGATATTCTGTGCGCACTGCAATTACTACACCACACAATGACAAGTTCTAGTGTGTTCACACCGTGTGCTAATACTCCATGTGCACCAATATTCTGTCATGCCCCAATATCTACTAAGCAAAACCTTTTTGTCACGCACAGATATTTTGCACGCACCAGTATAATGTTGCACGTGCACCAAAAAATCATATTGCGCTCTACTAATATTCCAAATGCACATCTAACGCATCACATTATTAATTTTGTGCCACAACTCTACACTCTGTGATGCCAAACTTTAGCACACTTTTATGTGCATGCCACCGACTATACACGGCACAGGGCTACAATTGAGTGTACATATCTTGTGCACCCTTATTTTTTGTGCAATGCCAAATTCTTAGTGCACACACCTGTGCAACATTATATTTTCACATCACGACTCTACACAATGCAGTACCCAATTTTTAATGCGCACTCTTGCACAACACTAATACTTAGCGCGCACAATATTTTCGACGCTTAACTAATTTTTCCATAATTTTGATGCAAAAATTGGGGCTTTTCCCGATTTTCACCCAATCTCTACCATGGATGTTCTAAAATCATGAAATTTGTTATACTTCACTCTAATATACTCAAATTCAACCTCTGCAACAACAAAGTTTTTTTCTGTGTTGTTAGTTGGTATTCCCGATGCAAGTTTTCCAATTCATTCACAAATCGAGACTTTTTTTTTTATTCAAAATTCCACTCAATCTGTTGTGGCTTACCTGTAACTTCAAATTCAACCAAATCCTATTTGGATTTCTTAAACAAGGATTAAAATTAAGGATATCTCATCACTTAACCAAATTTCCCCAAATTCTCCATGAATTTAATAACAAAAAATGGGGATTTTACCCAATTCCACTCAATCACTTCAAATTTCCATCATGAACGCACTGTAACTTGAAATTTAGCCACTTACGAATTTAATTCTCTACGAGAATCCACTTCAGCATTATTCCAACTCGGTCTATCCAGGCTCAATGTTGAAAACTGGGCTCTGATACCAATTTGTAACATACCTAGCCACCAACTAGGTTATGTCACTTAAAAAATTATGATCTCTAATACCATATTAAAACATAAAACCACTCTGCAATGCATGGTTACATACATAATCATAACATAAATATACATGTAGCATAAACAAGATAAACCCATGAAATAAAATGCATAATTATTACTACAACATATGATTTAAAACGCAATTGGCACTTATCTTCAAATAAATGACACCAACTGTGTGTAGACCTTCCACGTTCCACCAAGCCTTAGACCACTCTGCTCATAATTATCAGCAGAGGGTCACCCTCAATATGGGGCTAAATTCCACTTGGGTAAGGGTTCCTAACCAGGATAAAGTATCACATTCAACAAGAAAATCAGTCACAGGTAACTCAACCACATGTGACTCAACCATAGGTGACTCAATCACAGGAAACTCTGTCATAGGTACCAATTCATACTGACATCCTACAGTCCCTCATTCCCCACATGTCTGTCACACCCTAGGAAGTGTGCCCCTTCTCTACTCAACATTCCTTCGACTACCCCACTTCCCTTCCAAGGATTCAAAAATAGGTTGAACATGAAGTCTCAGATCCTTTTCATTGCAGTTTGGCACCTCGAGAAATAATTCCCCACAATTCTCTCACCTGGAGAGAACACAATGTCCTATGGGCCTGACAACTCGCCTCTTTAGTCCAGCTCTCCAAGATAATCCATGTAAAGATATATGTGATAGTAACAACAGGGTACGATTGACCACCAACAATAGGGTCCCCCCATCCTCTCATGATGATCAAATCATCATAAAAGTGTACAAAGTCCAAACTCTATGGATGCATGTTCCCAACTAGACACTTGTCATGTTGAGAACCACCTTGGTTCCATTTTTCCCCTCCTTAGGACTTAGGATAAAATAATATCCATACTTTATACTTTAAGGAATATTAATATAATATTCCTTTGGGTTTAAGCTCTTTGACCTCCAAAATCACTCACTATGCTAGTGTGTGCGCCATCTTGGAAGGCTCTTCTTTTAGTGCACCATCCTCGCGCACTTATATTGGTGCACATTGTATACTTCAAGTTGTTCCTCTTTTAGTGCACCATTCCTACGCACTTACATAGGTGCGTGCTATATATATTAAACTTCATGCCATAATTATTTTAAAAATTGTGTGTTGTATTCAATTTAAACTGTGTTCATTCCTTTGATGTGATATTCATGTGCACTAACTCAAAACGCGCAGAACCAACAAAAGATCTTATTCCTTCATCTCACCATCTTATATGTAAAGTGCAATTACATTTATATCTACATTTGGGGTTCATCCTATGAGTATTACATTTCTTGATTCTGACTTGAATTCACTGTCACTATCATGAAGTGGTGTGCCATCTCCTTACATGGGTTGTTTATGTAATGGCTTGGGATCTCCTCTAACTTCAATTGTCTTGGAGAATTCTCCAACTTCTCCATTTCCAAAAAAATATTCCAAACCAACATAACAAGGTATTTCCTCAACCTGTATGGGATTAGTCATTCCTTGGCCATTGATGCCAAGGCCTTTTCCATCTAATTCCATCTTGGTTAGCAACTTAGAGCCAATTCCACGAGTATGCTTCTCAAATTCAGCAAAAGAAGAATCTGCATCTTGATGGGAAGAACATAGTGAATTAATTACAGTGCATACCTCAGTCATGGTTTGAACATATGTGGTAGAGGATGATCTCCTTTACATGGTAGACTCTTCTTTCTCCTCCACTTCTTCACCATTCTATAACTTTGCCAAAATATTGTCATTGGCTTACAACTCAAGTTGCAACTCTTGGATAATTCCCATGATAAATTCTCCATAGAGTGACACTCTATGTTGCAACGTCTCTTGCTTCTCATTCTTAGAGTATTTGCAGTCTTCTTCTCAATTTAGATTTTCCTCTTGAATTTTCCGGTTTATTTCTTCAAACTCTTGAAGCCTTTCTATCTTCAAAGATTTGCCCATCGTTGTCCTTTTGCAACCAAGAAACCTACATTTCCAAACTGCAAATATAACCAATGGAAGAATATAACATAAAGAAGAATATTGTTAACACCCTTTGAGCAACCTTCTTTGATACCAACTTGATCCAAAACTAGTGATTAAAAACTTATTATTCATATTCATTTAAAAAACTTCTCAATTCCCCATAATTGCATTAAAAATTTGGCTTAATGAATTAAAAATTCACATTAAAAAATTGTAAACAAACATTGAAAAACATAGACAATGCTCATCTAATCGATAACGGATTTCACCCAAGTGGGCTACATCTTTGGGTCTGCTTCAATCCACAAACCTACTTTATTGATTCTCCTTCAAAGAGGGCTTCTCCTTTACAAAGGGATAATGAATTCTCAAGAAAGCCTACAAATGGTTGTCTCTCCTTTACAAAGGACTAATGAATTCTCAAGCAAGCCTACAACTTATTGTCTCTCCTTTACAAAGGGCTAATGAATTCTCAAGCAAGCCTACAACTTTCTATCAAAGGGAAAATAAATTCACCAAATTCTTCCCTCTCCAGAAAAGGTTTAAATAGTTTTTCAATTGAAAACCACCTCAAGATATTAAGGAGAGGATATCTGTCAAGATCCCATAAATTATCATTTGGGCACCATTCAAGGAATTGGTTTGAGAAAATATCTCAACTATGTCATGAAGATCTCAACTTTCCCTTGATACTAGGAATCTATATCCACGAGAATCTCAACTATCCCTTGAGACTAGGAAACTTCAATGCTACGTAGCATCTGCACCAATGCTACATAGTTCTCACATTTATATTAGTTTCATAAAATAAAATTGAAAATACATGAGCACCTAAGCTCAATAGTTAATCATTTATGTTCATATTTTCCATTTCTTATTTTACTATGCCCATCCTCTCGCCCTGTCACTCGCTATTAGAAGACCTGGACATTCAAGAAATTGATATGCAAATCCATGAACAAATTCAAGATTTACACCCAGGACACATGCCAATATCACTAGAGAGTTCAAGCCAAGCTTGGGCTTTGATACTAGTCGTTAGGAATAAGCAAATCCTTCAAGAGAAATAATAAACCAATAACAAAAAAAAACACGTAAATCATGCACACATCATTGACACATGATTTACCCTGGAAAATGCTTATCGGAAAAAATAGCTAAAGATATATTTGTTCCCTTGACCAAATCCGGCAAAGCTGACCAAGTGAGCCTTCACTTCTCACCTATACACACAATTAAAATGGAGTATCCTAAGCTTATTTAAAGGCTTCATTAAATGTAGTCCATGGGATACCAAAACCATGGGCCTGAAAACCACCACTAGTTGATTAAGTCATTGACTCTTTTACCAAGTCAAGTTTAACCCAATACTTAAAACTAATAGGTAATCTTCATAATCATGGAAAATGAAAATAAAGAAGCCTATAGAGAAAATATTTACCTCATAATTGGTAGTCCAAGTGTAGTGAATCCATTCATAAATCTTTATTGGAGATGGCCAAAAACTATTAAATCAACATATCATAGCTTGCGAGTTATAGTTGGAGAGTAGGTCAAATACCTTTGGGTCCACCAATCTAGTAGGACTGAAATATACTCTAATTTCTCCACAATGTAGGCATTAGGTGAAAAGTTAGGAGTGTCGTATGAAAAGGGCTTATTTTTACTATATATTTGAATAATGAAGCTTTGAGGATGAAGACAAGCAATTACCCAGCACTCCTCCATGTAGTCTCAATAATAAAGAAAGGGTTGAATCCTTAAAAATTCCATAATTAGAAAGGAATCAATTATCAACTAGTTGCTTTCCAATGAAGAGTAGTGGTTGTTGATATCCAAGGATTTTGGCCTTGAGCTCCAAATGTTTCTTTAAATCATTAATGGGTTTGAATAGTTTTATTTGCATGGTTATTTTCTTCTCTTCTAGAGAGCTTGCCATGATTTTATATCTCTCTGGTAGGCCTAGGGTGTGGGAAAAGGTTTGGCCATGATTATCAACAATTTCATCAAATACTTTGCAATTGGGCATTTCATTAAACAATTTGCAGACAAGCCATGACTTGGTATTCCTTCTCATAGGGTAATGTGGGCCCTTAGGTAAGACATCAAAATGAACATTGACTAACTCCTGCACTAATTGATCTTCTAATTGCACTTTTATAATATTTAGAGACTTAAATACCAACAATTTGGACTCCCCATATTGAATGGAGCATTCATAAACAACATAAAAAGGATCTAGGTCCCTTTGTAAGTGTCAAATTCTCTCATCAATTGATGGTTTCCTCAGGGAAAACAACCTGGCGCTATAAAGCCATATTTCAAAGGACCATACTCACATAGGGAATTTATGTTCCCACACTTAGTCAAAGGAAGTTACACCATCGAAGTCCCTAATTCAATTTGAATGCATGAACATCACTATCTACAACCAAGGAAATCCAATCTTTTTGCTTGTACACAAGTCTAGTGGAGTACATTTCCGAAATCTTCATGGCATGTGAGGTGATGGTGTTGAGTTGTTTATCTTAGCGATAACAAGCTAGTAATTGTGGAGGGAAATATAAGATCTATGAGTGAGGAAAACTATTTTGATCGATTCATATTTCAATAGGCCAAGGGAATTGCTCTTGTGAATCATCGCTTGGTAAGCTACCAAGTAGAAATTATTGCAGGGCAAAAAAGACATCTAGGAAGTTGTTATTCACTCTTGAAATCAAATGCAATCCCGAAAAATATAAGGAAAGTTGTTTTTTTATTTTTTAAAATTAGTGTTTCACACAAAGATCATTAAACTCAACCAACTTGTAATCAAGGGTTTTATTCTCACCAAGGTTTGACCTAGGTCATTAACATGATGAATTATATAAGAGTATTTATTTCTACTCGTGAAGAGCATTGGCAATTGAAAATAAACAAAACCAAATTTTCATATGGAGATGAGGATTATTTTAGAATAAAGACTGAGATTAAGTAGAGGCAATGAAAAGAGATAATGTTAGGAATAGGATCACAGAGTAATAAAAATAAAAATGAATGTGAAAATAGAACACAACACAAAAGAGACATCGATATATGTGGTTCACCCAATATGGGCTACATCCATGGAGAAACAACAAGTGCTTCATTTATTCCATCTAGCAAAATGAAGGGATAAAACCTACAACACATCTTTTGCAACCTCCTCTTCACTCTCTCACAATCTCCTCTCTTAGCCACAACACTTTCTCTCCCATACACAATTGTAATATAATTCCCTCATAGAAATAGGGTTGCCTTCTAAGGAAAAAAGGCACTAGGATAACACCTACAATTAGTTTTGCATGACCTAATGATGAATGGTCCAAATTGACTACGAAATTACAATATTTTACA
>SNQJ01S0120683.1:51125-61386 GCA_010110895.2 Picea sitchensis | reverse complement strand
CCACTCCAGACTTCACAAAAACCTTTATTTTGGAATGTGATGCCTCGGGAAATGGATTTGGTGTTGTCCTAATGCAAGAAGGAAGGCCCCTGGATTTTGAAATTCGACCACTCAAGGGAAAGGACTTACATAAACCCATTTATGAGAAGGGAATGATGGAAATACTACATGCATTGAAGAAATGGCATCCTTACCTAATAGGTAGGCACTTCAAGGTGAAAACAGATCATGATAGTCTTAAATACTTCTTGGAACAAAGACTATCTTCAGAAGAACACCAAAAATGGGTAACCAAGATATTGGGTTATGATTTTGAAATCGTCTATAAAAAAGGGAATCAAAATGTCATGGCATATGCACTCTCAAGGAAGGATGAAGATGTTGAGGCCTTTCCCTGTGCTATCTCAATCATCCAACTTGATTGGATAATAGAAGCAAGGGATGAATGTAAGAATGACGAAAAAGTGTGGACTCTCATTCAAAGGTTGCAGTAGGATTCTAGTACATCAGATACATTTACATGGAAAAACGATTCACTATGGTACAAAGATCACTTATATTTATGTAAGAAATCCCAACTCAAACAAAAGGTACTATTAGAATTGCACACCTCTCCAGTAGGAAGGCACTCAAGATTTTTAAAAACCTACCATAGGTTCAAGAAGGAATTTTTTTGGGATGGCCTTAAAAATGATGTTCAAAGGTTTGTGGCTGAATGTTTGGTTTGCAAACAAAATAAGGTGGAAACAATTAAGACCCTGGGTCTTTTACAACCATTAGCCATCCCAAGTTAGCGTTGGGAGGAGGTTTCCATGGATTTCATCACAGGGTTATTGAAGTTTGAAGGAAAGAGTGTCATCATGGTGATTGTCAATAGACTGACCAAGTACACACACTTTTGTGCACTCTCTCATCCCTTCAAAGCTAGTACAGTTGCCACCGAATTCATGGAGACAGTTCAAAAGCTACATGACATCCCAAAGATTATTTTAAGTGACAGAGATACCATCTTCACTGGACATTTTTGGACATAATTATTTTCTTGTTTGGGTACTCAATTGGCTCATAAATCATCCTGTCATCCTCAATATGATGGACAAACCAAGATAGTGAACAAATGTCTGGAAGGATACCTTCGTTGCTTCATCTCTAATAAAAAAACACAATGGTTCAAATGGTTACCCTTGGCAGAATGGTGGTATAACACTTCCTTTCATACTACAACAAAAATGACACCATTTATGGCACTCTATGGATACCACCCTCCTTCCATCACTTCTTCTCTAAAAGAAAAATCTAAGGTTCAAGCAGTGCAAGATCACATCTTGCATCAACAACAAGTTCTCCAAGTATTAAAGGACAACCTGACCATGGCACAAAATCGTATGAAACAACAAGAAGATCAACATCGTAGTGAAAGAAGTTTTGAAGTAGGGGATTCTATGTTTTTAAGACTACAACCATACAAACAGATGTCCCTCTAGCAATCCAAGAAGGATAATAAATTATCACCAAAGTACTATCGCCCTTATAAGGTTTTGCAAAAGATTGGTACTATGGCATACAAATTGGAGTTGCCTGCATCTTCACGAGTACACCCAGTTTTCCATGTTTCATGCTTAAAGAAGGCTATAGGTGACAAGATCCCAGTTCAAACTATATTTCCAGAAATTGACGAGGAAGGAAAAATCATATTAGATATTGAAGCCATCACTGACACAAGAATTCACCAGCTGAGGAATAAATCCATTTCAAAGCATCTCATTAAATGGAGGAAACTATCAGCTGGAGATTCCACTTGGGAAGATGAGTCTTTTATACAGAAGCATCCAGAGTTACTCAAGCATTGCGGACAACACTTGTCTCAAGGGGAGGGATATGTTAAGACCTAAATAGTGGCTCATTACCCCTTAATTAAGGCATATTATATTAGTAATGTTATTTTATTTATGTCAGATTTAGTCCATTAGTTTTAATTATACCTCCTAGTCTCCTATATATACCAAGGAGACATTTTCATTTTGAATCATCTTGTAATTGTACATTTATGTGGGCATAAGGAGGTTTCCCCCTCGAAGAGGCTTATTATTTTATTTTCTCTCTTTTTCAAGGCATTGAGTACTTATTTTGAGGTTTTTCTATGCTATATTGATATTTGGTTCTTAATAGGTCTTGTCTTTCTTCTACACGAGTACACTTGGGATTCCACAGGGTGAGGAGATTGGTTGGATGTGACCCATTTTGAGAAGCTATTGGATATGGTGCTTTGTTTCCTCATTTTCCATAATACAATGATGATAGACTGGCCCATTAGGTAGAGATGTGTCGAGGGTTAGATCAATTGAATGCTTGACCTGAAAAGGTAGAGGTAACCCAATGGGTGAGGATAATATGTCTTTGTATTCCTCCATGACCTTGCCCACCTTCTTATGTTGCATGGAGACTCCTTGTGCAGAGGCCATGGATGTGGTCACTGCCTTATGTTCACTTTGAGAGTGAATCATAAAGAAGCCAAATTTCTCAGTCTAAGAGATGACCTTCCTGCATTGATTAGTGGAGATCAAATAAATGGTGGTAGACAGAGACACCTCCAGTATCATGTACATTTTTCTTCCCAAACTAATAATAACACTGTGAGGTCTAGATTCATATACAACATGGCACTTCCACAAGTAAGGTTGCACTAAAATAACATCACAAACTTCAAGTGGGGAAATATCACACAATACCTCATCCTTGAAGAGATTTATGTCATAGGTAAATCAATACTATTGGTTGATGTGAAGATATATCCCTTGGTGGAATGACCCGATGGTGTAAGGCTATGGATGTGGTGTTGTTGGAAAGTCCGACTGCTTGGATACCTCTTTTGAGATGAGGTTATTTTGACTTCTAATATCGAAAATGAAGTGTAGTGGAGCACCCTTCACCCACATTTGCAAGTGGAAAAGGTTCTCACCTTCCTCTAGTTCTTCATGTTCACTTGGATAGATCTTGGTGGTAGCGACTGTGGTGTTGGGTTATGCATCAATGTTCTTCTTCCCCTTGTCTATTTTTTATTATGAGTCAGAACCCGCATCTAACTTTGAAGATTTAATCTCACAAACCAACCACTGTTTTGAGAGACATTCATCAGTATTATGCCATGGGATTTTATGGAATTCATACCACTTTCCAATGTCTCTCTTCATCTTCCCATTACCCTTATTTGTTTTCATCTTGGACTAGTTTTCCTATGGTAGTCCATCCTTTCTCTATCCTTTGTTTTGTGGGTTTGGGATTCCTTTTCCCTACTTCTACTACGAGGAATTTGCAATTCCAAACTCTCACTTATTTTGTTTAAATTTCTTCTCAATTTCTATGGCATATCGATAAGCCAGACCCAATGATGATATGTCTAGAAAATCCATTTATGTCTGGATGTATCGATGTAGACTGTCATGGTACTTGAGCACCAGATGTTGTTCAGAGTCTTTGATACGCATATTGGTGCACAAGGTATGGAATACATTTGTAAACTTTGGCACTGTTTGGTCCCTTTCCTACTACAATGTGGTTCATTTTGTATACTGGTCATCGTAGCTTCCAACAAGGTAATACTATTCCATAACAACATCCCTGAAAGAACCCCAAGTGGGTATGATTTCAAACATTGTGAATTTCTCTGTGGCCTTTTTCTCACAGTAATTCTCCCACCAATCCTTGACATGCGGGACAACCTCAAGGAGCACAAAGGTGATTGTTTCTCTATCGGAAAAATTATGGACAAAAAAATATCCTTCAAGGAGATTCAACCATTTATGTAGAGAATATACACATATATGACCTTCAAATACAAGAATATCAAAATTAACTTGTACCTTGAAGGGGGTGACACCTCCAAAGTGGCTTCTTGATGAAGATGCGTTGTCTCTTGGTAGTCATCAAAGGATCTTGGAAACATTATCCGTCATCTCATTCCTTTGTTGCATGAGGGATTCCTTGAGAAACGATTTAACAATATCTCTTGCTCCATTGTCTCTCTTTTATTCCACCATAGGAAGTCGTCGGGGTTAGGAAGGATGGTCCCGAAAGGCTCAAATAGTTAGAGCCCCAACTCCTTATACCCTAACCTCGTCGAGGACATGCACAAAGAAATAGATAAAAATAGACTTCTTTGATACCACTGATCCAGATTTATAAATGGAACAAAACGAAATACAAATTTGTAATAAAAACAGAGAGATACAAAAAAAGTGTCTTCTATTAATAAATGAAATATGTCGAACTGTAAAAAAATGTAGAATGAAACAAACTCACTCGAATGGTGGTAGTTGATATCTGAAAAGGTATGTGACGACTATGTGCATTCACCAAAGCACATTACAATGAGGTTGAAAGGAATTTTTATCATACAAAATCAATGAGGAAACAATAAACATCTAAAAACCTAACTCTAGGAGATGAAACACCAAAAGGCTTTTGGGCCTCGATGGGGTTAGTTGGTACAATAACTTTCTGGGGCTGTAAATTTTGCATACGATCTCCATTTGGCACACTCGATAGGCCATTGGAAATGTATAGTTGAGAAGTATACATTTGGAATCAACAAATAAGTTTGCAAGAGTGGGAGAATCCACACAAAGGAAGGATTATGAAAGAAACATGGACCCTATCTAGGCTCTTCAAGCACTACCCCTCTTGAAGGTGACTCTTAAGACCTAGAAGGAGATGAAGCAAATTCATAGGAAGAGGAAAGTAATGGAGGGAAACCCATTGCAGGAGACCAATGGGTAATGGTTGAAAGAGACCCCCTGAATGGGAGAGCCCCAAAAAATGTAGAGAAGGGCGAGACCCCATAGGAAAGAACCTAAAAATCAGGAAGGAAGACAAATTGAGATTCAAGAAAAGAAGTAGTGAACAAAGAGAAATCCCTTGGGAAGCAACATTCAATCGAAATCTCCCTAAGTAACATAGGTAAAAAAGGAAGTAGCAAGGGTACAAAAATTCCTCCCTCAAGTGGGCGGGCCTCCTCAACTCAAAATTAATGAAAATACTCAGCTGGAATTGTAGAGGATTTGATAACAAATCCAAGATTGAATCCCTAAGAGACCTTATTAAATATGAGAAGCCCTTTGTAATTATCCTCCAGGAGACTAAAACGGAGAATTCAAAAGCAGTTTAAATTGGGACAAAAGTAATGTGAAATGATGATGGAATTGCCAAAAGTTCAGTAGGAGTATATGGAGGCATCATGACCCTGTGGGATCCATTACAATTGGATTTTTAAGTAACTTTCGATGAAAATCACTAGATTTTTATTGTCCTTTATAGTAGATAATCAAGTCTCATATTTTCCATTTTCAATATTTATATGCCCAATAGAAATGTGGAAAAAATATAATGATGGAGCTCTTTATTCGCCACTAAGGAAAATTTGGATATAGTGACTATTATAATGGCTAGAGATTGCAATAAAATTCTCCAAAATACAAAAAAAAGAGGTGGTAGTTGTGTTTGAGACACGATGTGAGAGAAGATGCAAGATATTATATTTGAATAAGATCTCCAAGATATTAATCCTTCTAAAGGGAATTATACTTGGAAAAAAAAATGTTCTACTCCTAACTAGATTTTTGCTCGTTTGGACCATTTCCTCATTCATAGTGATATCCTTGTCCTCCCCCTCTCTATTTCCTCCAATGGCCTTCTCTCCTCCATTTCTGATCATAATCCCATCTCCCTTTCCTTATCGCTCCCTCTCTCATCAAAGCAACTTGGAATTCCCATATGCAGGGATCCATTCATTTTTTGGGGGAGAGAAAATTAAGAGTAGTTAAGTCAACTTTAAAATCCTGGAAAAAGACATTCTTCATGCCCCCCTTTATGGAAAGAGCCTCAAGAATTATAGAACTAGAAGTTATTTAAAAAGAGATGGAAGAACAAGAGGTGACAAAAATCTCTTTGAAATTGGAAATGGAAGAATGCCAAAATATGCATTCATCCTTTCAAAAAGAATAAGAACATCAGAGGATCAAATCTCACAGTCTCTTGCTACAATCACGAGATTCAAACACCTCCTTTTTTCACAAATAGTCGAAGTAAATACATCATAATAATACATTTCCAAAAATACAATTGGATTCAAAGAAGGTCATGGAAAAATTTGATCAGATGAAGGACACAATAGTGAAACATTTTGGAAATATCAACACTCAATAAAGTGAGGTGGGTGAAGAAATAAACAAGAAAGTCATGCTGGAAAATATACCAACTTGCATAGCAGAAGAAGAAAACAACATTATTCTCAGGGAAATTAGTGAAGAAGAAGTCTTCCAAGGAATTTGGGGATTGGTTCCAGATAAAGCGCCTAGGTCTGATGGGTTATCCATCCAATTTTTTAAATTGTTTTTGGAAACAATTAAATTTGATATGAAAAGGATGCTAAATTGTACTTTAAGGAAAAAAAGTGGGAGGAGCCAATTAGACCTTCTTAGATCTAATTCCCAGAGAGACCAATCCATCTGATTTCTCCAGTTTTAAACCAATCTCCTTCTGCAATTCATCCTACAAGGTTCTCACAAAAATTATATCCAATAGAATTAAGCCACTCTTGTCCAAATTAATTTGAGAAAACTAGGTGGGTTTCATGGATAACAAACAAATCATAGAAAATATTGTTCTTTCTCAAGATATTATCTACACAAGAAATGTTAATAAGGAAAAATGAATGGTTATAAAACTTGATATGGTAGATTCTTTTGATAGAGTCAAACATTCCTTCATTTTCTTTGTTCTTCGCAAATTTGGGTTGTAATAAAATTTCACTGATTGGATTCGTGCATGTATCAGATCTCGTTGGATCGCCCAATGAGAAATGACATGTCAACTCAGTTCTTTCGATCAAGAAGGGGTTTAAGGTAGGGATTCTCTCTCTCCACCTCTTTGTTTATTTTAGTGGAAGGATCTCTCAGTTACAAATTATAAACGTCAAACCTATGCGATGAATCCGAAAGAACTCTCTGATCAAAACAATGGTCGCAAAAGTCTTAGAACAAAAACACAAATTATAAGTTTAGCGTCGAATAGGATGCCTCCTTGGTTTGCATTTAGCTCATGGCGTAAAGGAAATAAATAATTCTCAATTCCTTGATGACACCTTTCTCTTGGGGAAAGAATCAGTCATCATTGAAAGGATATTTAAAAAGGTTCTTTTTGTTTTTATCTTAGCTTCAGGGGAAAGCTAAATAGTGTTAAATTTAGAGCTACTATTAAGTTCTTTTTAATTTACTAGACAATAATAGCATAAGCAGGATCACTGAAAGATACACAATCACAAGGTACACAAAATTTATCTTATTAATCCCTCAAGGGGAAGGAAACCCAAAAAAAACTTCCTTAATATGGATTTCAAATACAATGCCAAGATAATAAATCAAACACTAGAGAATATCCAACAATGAGCAATGCGCCTCTCTCTTCCTTCTTTCGACAACTCAAAACTACAAATTCCTTCTAACTTGCGCACTAGATGAGTGACTTGAGTGAGTGAGATAATGAGGCACATTCCACTCTTATTTATACAGGTTGGTAGGTGCTAGGGTGGTGTCTCTTCATCAAGCAGGGCCAACTTATTCACTTAGTGGTTAGAATCACTTTAATTAGGCCCGGGGGGCGACTTCTTAATTAGAAGCATAATAATTAGGGTTTGAACAATCCAAAAAAGGGGATTTGTTCTTTTACAAAGCTTGACATGATCAATCCATAAAAGGGGATTGATATATAAGATAATAACTCAATAATAAGTAGAATATTCTTTGTAGTTACAATATTTCAACACTCCCCCTTAACAAGAATGGTGTTCTACAACATCATCATTAGAGAGAGAGAGGGAAGAAACATAAACAACATCTGGAACACTGGATGTCATATCTATAAATCATCGAAAGTTTTTCTCATCATCAATCATATCATCATTCACAGTATGGATATGGAATGACATCATCATCATCATTCATAGCATGAAACTGGAACCTAAAACATCAACATCAATTAGAATAAAAGAAATAACATCAACATCAAAAACATCATCATCAACAACACGAGGCTAGAGAAACATCATCACATCACGAGGTTGGAGAAACGACATAATCACAACACGAGGCTGGAGAAACAACATCATCATCATCATCATGGGGAAACAAAATGAGGCAGGTGTATCAGAAACATTTTGTGGTACTCTGAAAGTCCTTAGGGATCTTCCCAGGAATCATAAGATTCCCTAGGATATAAAATCCTAACAGAGCTACCACGTCGTACTCTGATGGACCATCCTTATCGGACCTTCGAGATATACCCAGAAATCATAAGATTCCCTACGATTATAAAAATCCTAACGGAGCTACCACGATTGACCACAACTAGCATATATGTGCATAGGTACTCTGACAGACCATCCTTACCGGACTTTCACGATCTATCCAGGGATGACCAGTCCCCTAGGATATAAAATCCTAACTGAGCTACCCGATGTTGGTTAGGATACCATAGTATTATCAACATCACTCCATCTTTAGAGGGAGGTCCTTTCAGACTATACCAAGCTTGTCTCGAAAGTGCTCAAAATTTACACGAGACAAAGGCTTGGTCAAAACATCTGCAACCTTCTCATCTGTGCTAACATATTGTAGCTTTATGTCTCCCCTCTTCACCATATCACAAATGTAGGGATACCATATTTCTATGTGCTTAGACTTGTCATGGAACATAGGTTTCTCTGTCATCTTTATGCAACTCTGGTTGTCACATAGAATCACGGTTGCTTCCATCTCCATATCAAATAGACCTTTCAACAACTTCCAAATCCATATGGCTTCACAATTGGCGGAACATGCAACAATGTATTTTGCTTTTGTTGTGCTTAGAGAAATAATGGATTTCTTCCTACTCTGTTATGAAGTCGTGGATGACCCCAGAATGAAACAACATCCTAAAGTGCTCTTTCTATGAGAAACACTTGCAACCCAATCTGAATCAGCATAACCAATCAGTATGAAGTCACGATCTCCATTATAATAGAGACCAAATTCCAACGTACCCTTAAGGTATCTCATCACATGTTTTGCAGTGACTAGGTGAACATGTCTAGGATCTACCAGATAATGACTCAAGGTGTTAACATCAAAACATATATCTATCCTGGTGTTTTTCATATACATGTTGGCATATTTACAGGAAGAGTGTGCTTTTCATTGATGGAAAGAACAACAATGACGATGACATATTGGCATTAATGATGGAAAACAAGAAAACACTGATGATAACATCAAGAATTGTTGTCTACAAGCTCAGGAGGATGAGCACAAGACTTCCAGGAGCGTAGTAGAAAGGCCCTTGAGGTCCAAAGGATCAAACCCTTTGAGAATTTGAATGAAGTCAAAAGCTCAGAAGAGATAGAGGATTTACCATTGCATTGGTGAGAAAGATTAGAAAGGACAAGGCTTTCCAAAAGTGAAGACGAGGTCCAATATACAGACTCGTAGGAGGAGCAAATGTCAAAGCCTTTGAATACTTAGAAAATATTCTAAATCGGAAGAAATTGTAAGCTCAGTAGGAGGAGAGACAATGGCCGTCGGATCAAGCACTATGAAGATTTGGACCATTGGATCGAGGAAAGTCATGGGCCATTGATCTGGAGCAGGTTTCATAAAATCGGGAGTTGGGAGAAGGGAGGTGAGTAGTCCTCCAACTTTGCGAAACACAAAGTCATGATATGATCTGCTTCATCGGATAATAGAGGATCATGGACCGTTGATCTGACACAGAGTATTTCGGATATCGAGATTTGGAAGACTTAGGGTTGGCTCACATCCAAACACCCAACATGTGAGGTCGCGATTTGATCATAATCGTTGATCGAAGGGATAGTGTAGACTATAGATTTGGTCTTGGAGGAAGTTCGCATATCATACTTCTGAGAAAAGAAGTAGTGTACCCTCAGGAGACATGAAACGTGAAGTCCCGAAGTGCTATGAAGATTTTCCCCAAGTCACAACCGATGGTCACGTCAAGAGAACATAAAGGAAGGAGCTAGCATGCGCTAGGCTCTAGTTCGGGTGTTAGAGAGTCGAGAGAGTCATAGTGACTCAAAGATGAATACCTAGAGCCTGAGACTACGAAACACCTTCTTGGATAGGTGTATGGTCACTGCCGGTGATCACATGAAGGAAGGGGCTTAGAAGCCAAAGAATCCAAAAATGACTGGTTGTAACTAGCAGAGAAG
>SNQJ01S0120683.1:11061-34229 GCA_010110895.2 Picea sitchensis | reverse complement strand
ATAGTAGAAGTGATTCTATATTTAACAAGTGGCGAAAATTGTTAGATCAGGAGAATCGCAGGAATACATTAATTTGTATCAAAATTTCTACATCAATGGCCTCCACCTAAACAAATGTATGCTAGATTTCGAGGTCTCCACAAATTTCATGTCTTTGAAATTGATGGAAAAAATTATCTTGAAGATGACCCGACCATATGGAAATGTGTTTATAATTGATTCTAAAATGGTCAAGGTTTATGGACTATGTGAGAATGTTGACATTTTCCTGATTGTTTTTCCAGATATTAATCTCCTTATCAACATAGTAGTGATTAATGTCCCATAAACTTAGGGGATTATCTTATCGAATATTTGGTTTGTTTCTCTTGCAAGATTTCTTAGAATGGACCTTACCCATGCACACATCCCCATGGGGGATGGAACCTTTGAGGTTTTATATAGTCGAGAGAGATCCAACAAGCATGTGATGGATCCCAACAGTCGCGATTATAAAAGTGAGGATGAGTTTGATGAGGTCCCAAACACCATGGACATTCATCCATGAGACTTAAATTTTATGAAAGCAGAATACATAAATATGCTACTCCTAAGGACAAATGAATACAAAGAAAATATTGCAAATTTCCAAGGGAAAGAGCCAGGGTCTATCTGAATATTGAAGAGAGAAGATAATAATGACAAAGAATGTGAAGAATGCATCAGAAAAGCATTCAACATATGACATCCTTACTATCCTTACATTTATAATACACCTTACATCAAATACAGTGAAGGAATTCTTGTGTTCATATGGGACAAGTGTCAGTGTTTCATGGAAACCTGCACAAGAGACCTAGCTAAAGCATACACAAACAAAGCTTATCAAGAAAAGGGAGAGAGATACAATATGAAGAATGATACTCAATGTATATTATACAACGTATTCTAGTCCTAGCTCGGCCAATATTGTTAGAATAAGTTGTTTCTCTTTTGTAGACTTGTCAATACCACATTGACCCAAGCTCAATATCAAATATTTAAATTTAGTAAATAAATCTTGTATATTATCAAAACTTTTAGGGTCTAAGGTATTCAAATCTACCTCAAGAATATGACCTTATATCTCATCCTTCTTTTGAAAGAGTCCTTCCAAGGTGGTCCAGATCTCGTTTGAAGTCTTTCATGTGGAAAAATGAAACCATATATTAGTGGATATTAACTCAATAAGTAGTCATGTCGCCTCATCCTTACAGTTCTCCCATCTGGTCTTCTCAAGCGATCATGCAGGTTTTGTTTATGTCGCCATCGTCAAATTATGCAATCCTTTTCTTTTGAGTTGGAATGTGGCCTTCGGCTTCCATTAAAAATAGTTGTATGGTGTGAGTATTATCACCAGACTTTATTGAATAAGTTGCATCATCTCCATCCCTACTATTGATTCTGAAAAGATCCTGAAAATCCAAATCGTGGATTCCGAGATATGACATATGGTTCTATGGCAACTATAGATATGATAAAAAAAAAATATATCTCCTAAACTATGCTATGGGTTTTGGAGATTTTTGGTGAGCATATGAATCCCTATGTTATATGTCTTTGTTCAAAATTTCAGCCCAACCCAGATCGCAGATTTTGAGATATGGTTATTTTACTGCAGAAAACCAATTTTCTGGAGGGCAGCTGAATCATCGCACCCTAGAGAAGGTACAATGCGACAATGCTAAATCGTCGCACCCTAGAGAAGGATAAAATGTGATGATTTTGAGTGTGACCATCACACCCTTCGATAGGGATACGCTGTGACGATTCCAATTGTTGCACCTTTCGATAGGAATAGGTCGTGATGATGGTGGAAACTAAGTTTACTCAATAATTAAATCTTCTTTCACTCTTCGGTGGCTTGTCTGGGTTGCTCCAAGAAGCTCGGATCTAATACCATATCATTTTTTCATGGAAACCTACACAGGAGACCTAGCTAAAGCATACATAAACAAAGCTTATCAAGAAAAGGAAGAGAAATACAATATGAAGAATGAGAATCAATGTATATTATGATTTGTTCAATGAGTGAGTGATATTCACTCATATAGGCAATGGAATCCTATCTTAGGAATGCATGCATAATAGTGATGGTATAAAATTAGAAAGTCTAAAATAGAACTAGTCAGTTAACTCCCACTGAACTAGTGTGCCAAAAATAAAATTTTCTCCAACAACAAGAAGAAGGGAAAGCCTTAATTTGACCAGAAGGATGACAAAGCTTGGCTTGGACCTTATATCATCAAGAAGAAGTATGAGAAAGAGAATTATTATTTGACAGCTTTGGATGGGAGAAAGATGTCATTACTAGTGGTTGGGTCTCTTCTCCAACCCTATGTTTAGGGAACTTGACTTATTCAGGGTCCAGGGCCCAAGTAAGTAGGTAGGTCATCTTTCTTTCCTTGCATTTTCATCTTGATTTCTCATGATAGTTTAGCTTCAATTCATATTTCATTTTGAACTAATTCAATATATATTTCATGTTTAATTTAGATTTTTTTTTAAATGCTAACATTTTCTTTTCTATATTAGTTTTCATTTTTGGTTTTGATGTATATGGACAAAGGGCGATAGAACCACCCTAGATTTTATAGTGTTATGTTTCATTGTAGACACAAGTCCACCGGGAGATGTCATGGTTCTTATGCACTCTACGGAGATTACATATCCCCAAGTAGGAGCCATATGTTATCCCCAACTCCTAGGGATAACTAAGGAGACGATGTCTCAAGGACCTCAAGTTTTAGACATGGAATACCGAGAGATAGCTTAACCAACAATGTCCACTTGAATAGAAAGAGACCCACCTTGCCACCATAGCTCTAGGTTCATCATGACGGTATCCACCACATCAGTTGGCATCCGAAAGACATTGGGTCTTTCTCCATGAGGTAACAATACAAGTATTATGGTGAGTTTCATTTAAATATTTGAGGCATTTGACTTTGTTGCATCTATTTTTTCTTTTGATTATGTAATGTTTTCTTGGACATTATGCTCTTTTCCCTATTTCAGTTTGGTGGTTGACATTGTTCCCTAGTAAGTGGGTCACCCTTAGGGATAGGTTTTCTACTCAAAGGTACTTTTGATGAGTCATCATGCCATTCTCGACCATACTTATCACTTTCCACACTTCATCCCCTCATCTCCTTACCTTTTGGGATTTTCGGGTGTACTAACCCGAGAAGGGATTGTCCCTCATTTCATGGGATGAAAGGGTTGAAGTCCTAGAGGGGATATGGATAGAAAAATATAAAAGCATGATTATGAACCTTCCAAATTCTTTCCCAAAGAGTTCATCAGAGTAATGAAACAATTCTCCTAAAAAATCGAAGACCAGTAAAAGAAAACACATAACACAAAGTTCCCACTTGATTGAGGGATTTACACAAAGTGTGTTACAAGATAGACTATACCCCCATGGAACTATGTGTACTTCTCCCTTCAAATGAAACTTTGGTACTACCCCCCAATATAATCAATTCACCCTAGGGAGTACCTATTGTTTGTACCTTAATTAATTAATGGAAATGAATGGGCTTGGAAAAAGGATGCAATGAAAATGAAGGTGCAACACACCCTCTATAAAGGCACCCATAAATGAGACACTAAAACCCCTTGTATGTCATGAAACCCATGCCCAAAATTATTCCCCCCATCCATGACACCTTATTCAAATGACTTATAAAGAGGTCCCCTCGGGAAAAACTCCTAAACTTGAGGAACGATTCACCCAATAGGTCTCTTTGTCAACCTTCCCATACCCAAACTTGGCAAATTGCATAGGATCTTTAAGCACTTGTTTATTTTGATGAGGTAGTCTAGATATACATGCTTGGATAGTTCTTTTATTGATTTTATTTACTCATAATGATGTATTTGACTTGAGATCCTTGGAGGGAATATTCATTTGTCTTTGTAGGACCTAGTTGGTGGACAGTTTTGGAAGAACAAGCCTAGGTTGGGCTTCCTTGGGGCTTGAATCCAACAGGTTGGATTCCAAGGTCCCACACTCCAGATGATGATGAAATGAATTTGGATGCCTAGAGGACACCTTGGACGATCTTACCCAACCCCTACATTCCAAACGACTTGCTTTAAAGGGCCAAAATGTCACCTTTGAGGGCTTGACGTCACCTTTTGAGGGCTTGATGTCACCCTGGGGCTAGGTTGTGGTGGTTATGTATATTTTGATGGAAATTTAACAATTTTTGGAGGAATAATCCCATGGATAGTGGAAGAAAATATTTGGTTGAAGATAATTGGCCTTTGGAGGCCTATTGCTCCCTTCTCCAACTCATCGACTTGACCAAAAGTGCCAAACATTGCCCAAAAAAGGGGTGATGTCTTGTTTTTAGGTTTTCTCTTATGCACAAACTATGAATTAAATAATATTACTTTTTTAAAGGGGAAAGGTAAGGGATTTTGACCCCTTATTAAGGGATTTTCTAAAAACTTTGTTTTAGAGGATTTGTATAAATAGAGATCATATCTATTTCATTTTCATCATAACTCTCCCATTGTGAGAAGACTCCTAGATTAAATTTGTGCCCTCTTTGGGAAATCTCTCTCTCTCTCTCTCTCTCTCTCTCTCTCTCTCTCTCTCTCTCTCGTGTTATTGTTATGGTTTGTATTTTCTATTTGTGGATGAAGTGATGTGTTATCTCTAGTGGAGCTATTCTGTTGCATTTGTGGTGGATTAATCTTGGTAAAAAGGAGGTTTATCTTATTGATGCTTGGACTAGGTAAGGAATCTATGTTATTGTTTCTTTATTGCTTGGTTACAAGTTTGAATCATTAGAATTCTTGGGGAGTATAAGGGCATAAAAACCCACCATGTCCATCATTTTTTTCTTGGAAAAAATTGTTGCATAAAGTTTTACTAGGAGAAGTAAAAGGGATTACACCCTCCCAGTACGTACTAGTTAGCCTTGCTTTCCTTGGGGAGTAAAAGGGATTACACCCACAAGGATATATAATTTTTATCTCATTATTTATTTTACTCCATAACGCAATAGCTAAAGGCGCTAATACAAATCCATTGGAGAAATAAAATCTAGCATTGATAAACATGAAAACTTGGGATTTTGAGATTGTCTAAATTGGAAGTTCTTATAGCTACTTGAGGCCTCATAAAGCCCTCAAGGAATATTGTTTCTATAATAACTTCTTGATGATATTATAACAATATATCTACAGCCAATAGGGCTGCAAAAAACCCTAAACATTTTCTTAAATAACTCACAATTCAACCGTCAGAAGTTGCCAATATGTTTCCCCTACAATCTACTAGTCCTAGTGCACTTTTTGGGTGGATCACTTGCAATTTTTGGTGGATGAATTTTATAATGTAAAAACTTTTTGTATACATCTATAAGGCTGATAAAATATCTCTTCAACACTTGTTTATAACAACCTTACATTTATGCTAAAGTCTTTCTCTTTCAATCTTGAGTTGTACTAGTTATACCTAACTTAGCTCTTGTATTATTTTCTTGACTTTTGGAATTTACTTAGAATCTATTATTGACATTTATTTGATGATGTGTATCTTCATATATTGCTTATAAGAAGGATAGAAATATTTCCTTTCTTTTCCAATAAGATCATTGGGCTTGCATCTTGATTTTTCTTGTGTCTCGAGAAGGTACAACTATCATTAGCAAGTCTCCTACATTGCAACACATCTTCCTTCATCCACAAGACTCTTTCAATACTTTATTACCTTCCATAATTGACCTATAGGGGATTCACTTCCATACTCTCACTTTTTTCTTCATTTCCCCTTAGGGTCACTTGATATTCCCCCCTTGAGGTGATCACTTCACCTCTAAAGTGACGGGAGTACGTATGTGAGGTGACAATGGGTAGGTATTCTCCTAGTTTTCACCAGCTTGTGGTTGGGTCGGGATTTTCCCATCCTACAACTTGTGTGATAACAAGGCCTAAATACATTTTCCATGTAATAAATTTTGTCATTAGTTAGCAAGGCCTATTTAATAAATGTGAGCAATTCAATGTAATAATAACTAATAGAATCTTCCACTTCTAGAAAGATATTCCTCTAGAATGTTCTTTAGAAGATAGAATTAGTATAAATAAGAGTAGGAGGCATGAGAATTATTGTAATAGAAATCTGTTGTACTGGAGGTTTCCCCCTAGAAGAGGAAAGTGAACATTTCTTTCTTTGAATAAAAGTATTATTTTTGGTGTTTCTCTTCTCATATTTTGGTGTTTCATTGGTATCTACTAAATATTCTCGTTTCTGCATATTATATTACATTTGGTACTTTACAAGTGGTATCAGATCACTTCCCTTGGCAATAATTGTGGGTTAAATTTATTTATTTTCAAGCTAGATACATATCCCAACATCTTTAAACTACAATGATATGTTGTTCAGCACATAAATCCATGGTTGGGGAAGCATACATGCAGGAAATACAAAAGGTTTTTAAGCTCACATTGTTGGACACCCTTGTAACCCATGTTGGTACCCCTTCAAGTGGTAGCGCATTAGACAACACTTGTATACTGACTATCCTAGGTATCCTAAAACCCACTATAGATCAACCAATTGGCCTCCTGACTATTATAGTGCCACCGAGAACAACACTCGAGAAGATACTCTCTAGTACCTAGGAAATTTGGTAGTACGGCAAAGGCTACGGTCTTGTCTCCTTAGTTTGTTCCATGAGATATTGGTTGAGTACTATTGTTCGACCCCACATGTATATCAAAGAGTCGTTGCACATGGAAAAATCTTGTCTATAGGAACCCCGAAAATACTAACCCTTTGGTCGGAAATAGAACAGAAAAGGAACATACAATATATATTTCCATTCAACCTTGTCTCTTACATTCTTGTTGCAAAATTACTACACATTTTTTCCTATTAAGAATTTGGGCATTTCGACACTACAATATTATTTAGATCGAAGTATAACTCCATAAGAGTAAAAAAAAATTACAGCTTGCTTGGACTCTTATTTGAGACCTATCCCATTGGATTCCTCTTTTCATATTGATCATTGTGATACCTATCATTTTTACCTTTTTTTTCACCCCATGGACCCATACCCTTCTCAACACCCTTATTCCCCACTTATCACATTGGTCTCCTCTCACTTCCCTAATCATAGTGGTATATATCACTTGTCTGTTTTTTTTTTTTTGGTCGACCCACCCCTCATACCATCATGAATTCTACCTACCAAGAAGAAACCAATCAAAAAATGAGTATTGAACTTACTGTTGTTCGGGCCCAAGTAAAAAAGGATATTCTGACCATACATGTGAACATGGACCTTATCCAAGAACGGATCGATAGCCAAATTGATGAAGTCCATTCCACTCTACACCAATTTATGAACAAATTCCAGGGTCCCTCCTCCTCTGACCCACCTCTCTATACTGAAGGTGTTGACTCAACCAACCTCTACACTCTCATTCCAACTCCTTACCCCATTACCCCCATATTCCTAGAGTTGAGGTAAACAAATTTGATGGCTCGAATCCACAACCCTAGGTTACTCATATGGCACAATATTTCTCCTTCCATG
Organism: Picea sitchensis; assembly: GCA_010110895.2. Taxonomy (NCBI): domain Eukaryota; kingdom Viridiplantae; phylum Streptophyta; class Pinopsida; order Pinales; family Pinaceae; genus Picea; species Picea sitchensis. Next base: position 26,646 of record SNQJ01S0120683.1, on the reverse strand, counting down.
GTATCGTTGATGAGTTAAACAAGATTTGTTATGGAACTCTCTATTTGGATCTGTATGTTGGATATATGTTATATTCTTTGCATGACTAGAACTAGAGTCTACTTTTCTTAGTATTCATAGGGGGGTAAGGTGGGGTATGGCCTCGAAAACAAAAAATTTACTCAGTTTTCGTGTCCATTTTTCTGTGGTTTTTCGGCACATGGTTTTTCATCGATGGTTTTCTATTTTCGGTTAAGGAATTAGGGTTGTTGACTAATATAGTTCATTGGATTAGGGTTTTGGATGCTTTTGGATCCTATATGTATATTTTATTGTAAACAATGTATGAGTGAATGAGTATAGAATATGTTGGTTTTCCCGGTTTGGGTTTCTAGCGGAAAAATCTCTATGTAATGTGTGTATTTGTCATTGTATGTTTTTTGTTCTTTTATTGAAAAAAAAATTGCAGTAAATAATTGTACAAGGTTAAAATCTACATTTGGTATCAGAGAAATTATTAGCTTTAGGGGGATGCCTTTGTGGTCAAAGGTTTGGCTCGAGACCATGATAAGCCTTGTTACAGTGGGATATCTACGGTATTGATTCTTCGGGTGAAGAGAAATGGCAAGCAATTCAAAAATAGAGATTGGGAAATTTAATGGGAAACATTTTGAGTTGTGTAAGATATATTGGTAGACATAGATCAATTGGTCGTGGTGGATCTGGGTACTACACCTACAGGAACATCAACAGATGACTAGGAAATGTTGGATCATAAGGCAAAGAGGACAATCTGATTGTGTCTCTCATATTCAGTATTACTGAATGTATCAAGGGAAGCTACAACCAAGGAGTTATGCGATAAGTTGAGGAACTTGTACCATTCTAAGTCCCTGGTAAATAAATTGTTCCTACAAAAAAATTTGTATAACATGAGGATAAGAGATGGAGACTCGGTGATAGAGCATCGGAATGCCTTCAATACTGTGTTAAGTTAGTCATTATCTGTTGAGATTAAAATTTCAGATGAAGATAAGTGTATCGGTTTACTGTGCTCTTTATCAGACTTGTGGGATATTTTGGTTGTGGCCATAGGTAGTAATAAAACTACCTTGAGTTTTGATGATGTGGTTTTATCCTCGTTGTCTAAGGAGATGAGACAGAAGAACATGGAAGGATAAAGAACAGATGCATTATTTGCAAGAGGATTCTCCCAGGAAAGAAATAGATCTAAGTCCTCAATTGGGAGACCTAACTATAATGGTAGATATAAATCTCCTGGAAGTTTTGTAAAGGTATGTTGGAGATGTGGAAACGTACGGCACCTCAAGAAGCAATGTAGGTCAAAAAGCGTTAAGAAAGTGAAGGGATCTAAAGGCGCTCCATCTATAGAAGAAAAAACCTCCAAGGAAGAAGAAGGAGATGTGTATTTGTCTTCTTCAAACACACATACAGATCATGAGGCATGGTTAGTTGACTCAGGTACATATTTTCATATGAATCCCCATAGGAAGTGCTTCTGTGAATATGAAATGTATGATGGAAAAGGCTAGAAAAGATGCACCTGAGTCAAGTTGAGGCTCATATATGGAAGGATTAGAACACTACCTAGTGTTATGCACATCCCAAGATTGGCTAGAAATATGATTTATGTAAGAAAAATAGATGATGCAGGGGTAAAAACAATATTTTAAAAGGAAAAATGTAGGATGGTTCAATGAGAAATGGTGTTGTTGAAGGGAGTTTGGATTGGATATTTGTACAATATGCAAGGAAGCACTCTTAGTAATGGGTGTAATAGTTCCATTGTTCCTAATATTGAAGTTGAAGAAGAAAAAACTCCTATAGTATATGGAGAAAAGGTTATGTTGTGGAATCAAAGACTAGGGCATATTGAAGAGAAGGTATTTCGACTAATAAATGATAAAGGTATGGTTGAAGGTATATATAACTCCTCTTTGGATTTTGATTTCTATGAACATTGTGTATATGGGAAGAATAATCGAGTAAGATTCACCTTTGGTGCAATGAGGGAAGAAGGAATTTTACACCTAGTGCATTATGATGTTCTTGGACCTGTGTCAGTTCAATCATTGGGAAAATCTGTGTACTATGTCTCTTTTATATATGACTTCTCGAGGAATACTTGGATATATTTCTTCATGAAGAAATCTGAAGTCTTTGACAGGTTTAAAGAGTTTAAGTCTCTTGTTGAGAATCAAACAGAGAAAATAATTAAGGTGTTGAGGACGGATAATGGTGGAGAGTTTTGTAGGAATGAATTTGAAGAATTATGTAAGAAGTGTGATATACAAAGGCATAAGAACACTCCATATACACCTCAGCATAATGGAGTTGCAGAAAGGATGAACATGATGCTGATGGAAAAATCAAGGTGCATGCTCAGTGGTGTTGGGTTAGGGAAAGAATTGTGGGCAGAGGCAGTGGGTACTGCATGTTACCTAGTTAATCGATCACCCTCATCAACGCTAGATGAAAATACTCCACATGAGGTATGGACTGGTAAGAAACCCTCTCTCACACATCTCAAGTTATTTTTCTGTGAGGCCTATGTTCATGTTCCAAAGGAAAAAAGGAGTAAGCTAGATAAGAAAGTTGAAAAGTGTATATTTATTGGGTATAAATATGGTCTCAAAGGTTATAAGCATTGGAACCCATAAAATAAGAAGGTTTTTTATAGCCAAGATGTGGTATTTAGAGAAATGAAGGATGTTATCAAACAAGAATTCCTACCAAGTAAGGAAGAACCAAAGAAAATAGAGTTTGAGCCAAAGTATGATGAATCAGACTCTACAGAAGAACATGAATCAAAATAAGAATATCATCATACTCCAGTATTCAGGATATCAATGCGGGAAAAAAGGATACCGGAAAGGTATACTCCACCCGATTTTTGTTCAAATTTATCTTTGTCTATTAATGATGATGATCTTAGAACTGTTAGGGAGACAGTGGATTCAAAGGATGGAAAACTATAGAAAAAGGCCATGGTTGAAGAAATGGTAGCCTTGGATAAGAATGAGGCTTGGGATCTAGTGGAATTGTCAACTGGAAGAAATCCCATTGGCAACAAATGGGTATTTAAAAGAAAGTTGAATGCAGAAGGAAAAGTGGAGATATACAAAGCTTGGTTAGTAGCAAAGGGTTATTCCCAGGTTGAGGGAATTGATTTTGGTGATATTTTTTTCTCTCATTTCCAAGTTAACTTCTATTATATTCATGTTATGTGTTGCTACTACATTTGATTTTGAAGTAGAATAGATGGATGTGAAGAAAAAAATTCCACATGGAGATCTGGAAGAAAAAAATACATGAAACAAACAGAAGGAGACTTGGTATGCAAGTTGAAAAAGTCGTTGTATAGTTTAAAACATTCACCAAGAATGTGGTATCAAAAATTTGATACTTATATGTTGGGACTTGGCTTCACAAGAAACAAAGAGGATCACTATGTATATTTTAAATTAATTGGTGATCATTTGATTTATTTGGTCTTGTATGTGGATGACATATTGTTGATAGAAAATGATGGAATATCCAACAATACTGAGAGAGGGGGTGAATCAGTATTGCCTACTTTTTCTTATTAATTTCATCAATATTAAGAACACAGATTAATTATTCAATTAAGAAATATATGATGAACAATAAACCCTTATGAACACAGGATTTTATCGTGGAACCCAAAAGGGAAAACCACCAACTCTTTTTCTATTAACTGCAAATTTTTGTTTTTACAACTTACATAGAAGGAATATGTTCTTCCTTTTAGATCAACACCAACAGATCAGGATGCACCCACACCCTTTTTCACCAACACCAACTAGTAGGAGGCTACGACCCCCTAGTTTATCAGCTTCCATTGAAAGGATGCTTCGACACCCTATTTACCATCTACAACTGGAAGGAGGCTACAACCCCCTACTTAGTCAGCTACAAATGACAAGGAAGCACCTACTCCCCTGTAGGCTCCAACCTTCCCTTGCACCACCCAATCACCCTTAATTTCACAATGCAATTCAATCTTTGTTGCTCTTCTATGAATTTGATTCATGCAAACATTAACACAAGTCCTATCAGATTTGAATTTTTTGAACTTCGACTTGTTTTCCCTTGCTCCACCCTTCCTCCTTTTATGCAGGTTATAACACTTATAACACTTTTATTGTACTCTTTTCAAGGTGTTTATAAACACACAAAGATACTATAAATTATTCAAGTCTTCTTAGAATCATTAACTATTGTACTTTCTACTTGTTTGTTGCAACCTTTTCTTGTATGGTGTTCTGGTTATCTGCAGTCAAACTTCATCGCTTTCTCTCTGGCTTCTTTCATTTAATTTTCAATGAATCTGTTGTAGTCCAATAAAGGTATTCTTTATCAAATACTAGATTACATAATTGTTTCCCTATTTTCTTATGTTCTTGATCTTCAATAAGACATTGGCATACCCATTAGAACCAACAGTTCTTATTCTTGAACTATGCTTTTGTTTTGATATTCTTATATAAACTGCAGAGACACTTTCTTCTCACTACTCTTTCTCATTTATATATTATTCCAACTGGTGTGAGCTATGAAACATTGTGTCCCTTTATTTGTACCATCGCACCTCTTCATTTTAACATTTAAAAATAATCACTATTATTATTCAAACATTAATGTTAAATCCAAATCTTTGCAAATACTGCAGAAACCGAGTTCTATTGAGGCGCTTCCTTCAAACCATTTACATATGACTAACAAAGAAAAACCATGGGCTTATCAACTTAAGCAATGTATTATCTTGTACCTTTATTTCTCTTATTCCATATGACCATAGGCGGTGACCAAGCGCTAGGCCAAGCGAGTTCTTGATCGCTTATCGAAAATCAATGGTCACAATTTTACTTTTCATGAAGAGATGGACGATTCTCATTTACTTCGGGAATTACGGACTTAATCCTTCGTGACTTTCAGCCTCTTTACAAATCTCCCAAATAACATATGAATTTCCATAATCTTCAATGGTTGAGAATGCTCCTGAAGTGTTCTTCAGATCAGACGTCTCATGTCCACTTCACGAATTCGGCCTTCAGGACTTAGATCACTTGTCGGTGGTAAAACTCCTAAAGTAAAAACTCCCAGAGTGACATAACTTATTGAGGTCCATGTTGATGACGTGGACTCTCAATGTGAATGATACATGTATTATCCTCATGACTTCAAAACTTTGGCCTTCGGGACCTCGGGTAATTTGACTTCTCCACTTCCCGGTTCTCCCGAAGTGAGATTCCTCGAAGTGTAAACCTCTAGTAACTTGACTTCATCGAATCTTCATTCTTTAACCCGAAAAGGCTTAACACGATCCAATGGTTGTCGGGAATTTGACTATTCCAGATTTCGAGCCTTTGGCCTTACTTATCCTATCCTTCTACTTTCCTCGATCTGACGGTCATGATATCTTCCGAAGTGTTTCCTCGAATCAGACGGCTGATGTTTATTTCGGGACATTTGTGGCTTACGTTGTCTTTCCACTAAGCATCATCTGACGGTCCTGATATATCCTAAAGTGTTCTTCATATTAGATAGTTCACATTTTATTTGGTACTTCGGCTTTCAGGTGATACTATCTGTTCTCAACCCTTTTCTCCCGAAGTGGTCAGCGCCGAAGTTGACCACTTCTACCTTGGCACGCTCTGAATAGATCAGATAGTCCTCATTTACTTCAGGACTTCGTATCGGACGCTCTTCATATTTACTTAACCTATCCTTCCACTTAAATTGATCCAATGGTCGATGTGGATTGTGGAGTCGTAACTTGCGAGTGATTTAACTCGTTGCCCAAACTCCACAATTGAAGTTGTGCGATTATTGTCGAGTTAACCACAGTCATCAATCTTTGAATCTATAAGATATGACAGTCTAGACTAATTGTAGGATTGGTAATAACACGTTGTTTAATTCTCCCTTCTCTCTCTACAATCTATCCCTGTCATTGATCTGGCACTTGCGTATCCAATGGTCTTGATTTTATCTTATCGTTGACTAGTCCTCTAACGATCCTTAAGGCCAAGGTTACCAATATATATATATATATATATATATTTCCAATGAACGATCGAGATCCTTTGTCATCAGATCGACGGTTATTATCGCTTTGACCAAAAGGTAGGGGGCCTGACAAGTCGTCTCGGGCTCCAGGATGGTGAGATTCTCTAGGAGTCCAAACACCTAGATCCCCCACCATACCCTTGCACTACATGTCGATAAGCTATAGAGAGTATTGTGTATATAAACCTACATACGCTTTTTCTCACTTCCAATGTGGGATAAATCTCGTTACATGAGATGATCAACACCGTCAATTTCTTGATCGGACGACTCATGAGGCTTCTCACCTTTTCATATGCATTGATCGACTACCCAGTCTTTCCATCGATATTGTTTACCATCACAGTATACACCGTATGAGACTGCATCACATTGTCCAAGTCATTCTCTGTTTCTAAATGCCATGACAACATTGTGATTTCCCTTATGATCTTCATGTGCATCATCTCTTTTGAGATTCTGATCTTCAGTTGCTAACCCTCCTGAGCTTTAATCTCTGCATACTGTCATACTGAATATATTTATTTGACATGAAATCCGCATACTATTATATTGTTTGACATCAATTAAAACACATTAATGACAATATGTCCAACAATATCCCCCTGTGTCATTGATGGAAACACACCAATTTCATACACAATCTCCCCCTATGATGATGCTTCTCTCCTCTGAATTTGATCTCCCCCTTTGACATCAATGGAAAAGGATTTATCCTCCTATGATCTATTTTTCTATATGATACTGACCAATATCTGATCTCCGGTAACTCCCCCTCCAATCATGCTCTGGGTGCCATAACTGAATAACTCCCCCTGTCAACCTGCTCTCTCTGCCTCTAACTGTTCTCCCCCTTTGTTTCTAAAAAGGGTATCTCTTTCTGACAAGGTCTCTCCACTTGTTATCTCTACAGGATGTCATGTATATCATTTTGTACATCATAATGTTGTTGTTGTGGATACTTCTACCCTACTGGAACACTGCTCAATTGTAGCCCATATTTTTCAAATGACCCTTGGATCTGTCCATTGATTTTCATTGATTTCTAGCCAGATGTATCCATCTCTATCCATGATACTTTTCTACTGTACATTGCTCTAAAGTCGTCTGATAAATTTTATACTATGCATGTCACATGACTGCAATTCTTTTTGCAACAATTGACTTCACTCATGTTCAATTGTTCAGTCTTTTCTATCCACATCTTTGAATGTCCTGGTTTGTTGAAATTTGTTCTCTAATCTTATATTACTACAACTTCATTTTTCTTCCATTTTTTCTTTACTCTTCTTGTCATATTTGTATGAATCATTTCTCATTGAATGTATTCTTGAGTTCCAACAGTTATGGGCTTTGTATCCATATCTACCACAACTGTAGCATCTCATCAATCTTATGTAACCTAAGATTGTAGCATCTGTATGCTTTATTTGTAGAAGCATATCCAAGAAAGATACCTTCATCAGATCTAGCATCAAATTTTTTGAGATTCTCATCAAGCCTTTTGATGTAACACTTACTTCCAAAGACCTTGAAGTATTTTACCGAAGGAGCTCTTCCAAACCAGGGTTCATAAGGAGTATTATTACTATTAATCTTGAGCTGACCTATGTTCAATATGTATATTGTTGTTCTTACAACTTCCCTCCAATATCCATTAGATAATTTTGTTTCATTGAGCATAGTCCTTGCAACTTCCTAGACTATTCTATTCCTTGTTTCCTGTCATATGTTTTGAGCATCCACTATCAACATACCAAATAAATTTTTTATCTTGGGATTTAGAGGAAATAAGAAATTCCTCTTTTGATGTTTTTTTCTTTCCAAATCTTCTTTTTCTCTCGAATGAACTTTTGTTTTTTTGAGACTTGCATTAATCTGCAATTACTCGCTTTATGTCCATAACTATGACATCTTAAGCATTCTAGGTTCCTTTCTTGTAGAGGTGAAAAGGAGTTATAATTTTTGTTTTTAACTTGATTTATTGTTTGGTTATCTTTAAGGTTATAGTTATTAACCCTTAAGTTTTTCCTTCCATATGCTCTACAATTCATAGCTTTATGTCCATAGTTATTACATGAATAACAATAACCCATGAACATCTGTGAAGATCTTCTGAAAATAAATTTATTTGTCAACTCCCTTTTGTTAGTATTGAAAGTAGGGGAAATAGTACTTTCTTTCTTCACATACCAGAGCCCAATCTTGTTGCTAGGATATTTCATTTCACTTGAACCGCATGTGTTTTCTTGTTTTTTCAACCTGTGTCTCTTGGTTTTGTATTCAGCAGCCTTGTGACCGTAATAAAAATAATAGCCATAGGATGCACTCTTGTACTTGGGAGTTTTTTGGTCTTCTTGCTTGTGATTGTTATTTATTTTGAGTTTACTCTTGTTGGGAGGATGAGCAGATCTTTGAGCATAGGAGTTTTCATTATTGTCGTCCTTCTACTTCATAGTTGTTTCTTTGGAGGTATCATCACAACACTTGTAATATTCTACATCAATATGAGTAATAGGACTTGATCCTTTAACCATGTGTACTTAGTCATATGCAAGCCCAGATTTGTTTGAGGGAAATCTTTGTAGAATGATAATTTTATCAAGGGCTTCAGTTCCTTTCTTGAATTTTTCAACAATCTTCAGTTGATCCTTGAGTCCAACAACTTCTTGTTTTAAATTCTTGGCTTCTTCCATGCCAATGGCTGCTAGTTTTCTTGAACTGTGTAGCTCCTCTTGTGAGGACATTAGTTGTCTTTTTAAGGTCTGATTTTCTTCCTCACTTTATAGTTGTTGTTGTTTGAGATCTTCAAACTTTTTTTGCTCCTTATTAAGATATTGTTCCAAGGATTCCAATCACTCTTGATCCAGTTGGACTTGGATTCTAAAGTCAATTATGATTTTCTCAAGTTCTTTCTTCTTTGAATATTGTTTCCTCCTTTTCTCCAACATGAGACCCTTTAGTTGTTTACACCTTTGTTTATATTTTCTCAGATCATCCAAAGCACACTCAAGCTTAGCTTCAAGATTGACTTTTACTTCAATGTCTGAGTATTTTTCAAAAGAATCTTCATTACTAGAATTGGTGTAGACTAAACTTTGTTCTGATTGAAATGCTTCATTCGACTTCTCACCTGAGTAGAGGTCTTTTATCTTGTCCCAAAGTTCCTTTGTAGAGTTACATTCACCTATATTTTATTTTACATCATCAGTTAATCCATCAAGGATTGTATTCATTTCCATTGAGTTAATTTTCTTGGATTTATTTTGAGCTGGAGTCCTTACTCTATTTGGTGGGAAGTAATCAGTGATCATTGAATTCCATACTTCAAGTCCCAATGCCTTCAAATAAATTTCCATTCTTGTACTCCAAAATATGTATTCTTATTTTCCAGGTATTGGAGTTCCATTCACAGTGTAAATATTTTGTCCATCCATGTGTTCTTAATTTGATCTTCCTTTCAGTTTTTTAGACTATTCTTAAAGGAACCTTGCTCTGATACCAATAAATGGAATATCCAGCAATGCTGAGAAGGGGGGCATGAATCAGTGTTGCCTAATTTTTCTTATTAATTTCATCTATATTAAGCACACACATTAATTATTCAATTAAGAAATATATGATGAACAAAAAACCCTTATGAAAATAGGATTTTATCGTGGAACCCAACAGGGAAAACCACCAACTATTTTTCTATTAAATGCAAAATTTTGTTTTTACAAGTTACATAGAAGGAAGATGTTCTTCCTTTTCGATCAGCACTAATTGATCAGGATGCACCCATGCCCTTGTTCACCAGCACCAACTGGTAGGAGGCTACGACCCCTATTTTATCATCTACCACTGAAAGGATGCTTCGACACCCTATTTACCAGCTGCAAATGGAAGGAGGCTATGACCCTCTATTTAGTCAGCTACAACTGACAAGGAAGCACCTACTCCCCTGCAGGCTCCAACCTACCCTTGCACCACCCAACCACCCTTATTTCACAATGGAATTCAATCTCTGCTGCTCTTCTGTGAATTTGATTCATGCAGCCATTAACACAAGTCCTATCAGATTTGACTTTTTTGAACTTTGACTTGTTTTCTCGTGCTCCACCCTTCCTCCTTTTATGCAGGTTATAACACTTTTAATGTAATATGTTCAAGGTGTTTATAAACACACCGAGATACTATCAATTCTCCAAGTCTTATTAGAATCATTAATTGTTGTACTTTCTACTTTTCTGTTGCAACCTCTACTTGTATGGTCTTCTAGTTATCTGCAGTCAAACTTCATCTCTTTCTCTCTGGCTTCTGTCAATTAATATTCAATGAATTTGTTGCAGTCCAATAAAGGTCTTCTTTATCAAATACTATATTACATAACTGTTTCTCTGTCTTCTTATGTAAATGATCTTCAATAAGACGTTGACAGGCCCATTAGAACCAGCAGTTCTTCTTCTTGAAATTTGCTTTTGTTTTGATCTTCTTATCTAAACTGCAGAGACACTTTCTTCTCACTACTCTTTCTCATTTATATATTCTTCCAAATGGTGTGTGCTATGAAACATTTTTTCCCTTTGTTTGGACCATCGCGCCTCTTCATTTTAACATTTAAAAATAATCACTATTATTATTCAAACATTAATGTTAAATCCAAATCTTTGCAAATACTACAGAAACCTAGTTATGTTGAGGGACTTCCTTCAAACCATTTACATATGACCGACAATGAAAAACCACGGGCTTATCAACTTAAGAGATGTATTATCTTGTACCTTTATTTATCTTATTCCATATGACCATAGGCGGTGACCAAGCGCTAGGCCAAGCGAGTGCTTGATCACTTATCGAAAATCAACGGTCACGATTTTACTTTCCATGAAGAGATGGACGATTCTCGTTTACTTCAGGAATTTGGGACTTTGCCTTTAAGACTTCTAGCCTATTTAAAAATATCCCAAATAACAGACGTGTGTCCATAATATTTAACGGTTGAGAATTCTCCCAAAGTGTTCTTCAAATCAGATGACTCATGTCCACTTCGGGACTTCGACCTTCAGGACTTTGGGACTTAGGTCATTTGTTGGTGGTAAAACTCCCAAAGTAAAAACTCTCAGAGTGACGTAACTTGCTAAAGTCACTATTGATGACGTGGACTCTCAATGTGAGTGATATTTGTTTTATCCTCATGACTTCAGAACTTTGGGTAATTTGACTTCTCCACTTCCTAGTTCTCCCGAAGTGAGATTCCTCAAAGTGTAAACCTCTAGTAACTTGACTTCATTGAATGGTCATTCTTTAACCTGAAAAGGATTAATACGATCCAACGGATGTCAGTAATTTGGCTATTCGATATTTCAGGCCTTTGGCCTTTCTTATCCTATCCTTCTACTTTCCTCGATCTGATGGTCAGGATATATTATGAAGTGTTTCCTCATATCAGACGGATTATGTTTATTTTCGAGATATTTGTGGCTTACTCTGTCCTTCCACTAAGCATGATATGACGGTCCTGATATCTCCCGAAGTGTTCTTCATATCGGATGGTTCACATTTTCTTCGGTACTTCAGCCTTCAGGTGATCTTACCTGTTCTCAACCCTTTTCTCCCAAAGTGGTCAGCGCCAAAGTTGACCACTTCTACCTTGGCGCACTCTGAATAGATCAGACGGTCCTCATTTACTTCTAGAATTCGTATCAGACAGTCTTTGTCTTTACTTAACCTATCCTTCCACTTAAATTGATCCAATGTTCGACATGGATTGTGGAGCCATAACTTGCGAGTGGTTTAAATCGATGCCCAAACTCCGCAATTGAAGTTGTGCGATTATTGGTGAGTTAACCACAGTCGTCAATATTTGAATATGTAAGATCTGACGGTCTAGACTAATTGTGGGATTGGAAATAACACGTTGTTTAATTCTCCCTTCGCTCTCTACAATCTATCCTTGTCGTTGATCTGGCGCTTGTGTATCCAACGATCCTGATTTGGTCTAATCGTTGACTAGTCCTCTAACGATCCTTAAGCCCACGGTCACCAATATGACCGACGTGCAATGTACATATATAAAAATTATATTTCCAATGAACGTTCAATATCCTTCGTCATCAGATCGACGATTATTTCCGCTTTGACCAAAAGGTAGGGGGTCTGACAAGTCATCCCGAGCTCAAGACTGGTGAGCTTCTCGAGGAGTCCAAACACCTAGAGCCCCCACCATACCCTTGCACTATGCGTCGATAAGATATGGAGAGTGTTGTGTATATAAACCTACATACACTTTTTTGCACTTCCAATGTGGGATAAATCTTGTTACATGAGACGATCAACATCGTCAATTTCTTGATCAGACAGTTGTTGAGGCTTCTCACCTTTTCATCTTCATCGATCAACTGCTCATTATTTCCATCGATCTCGTTTACCATCACAACATACATTGTATGAGACTGTAGCACATCGTCCAAGTCATTCTATGTTTCTGAATGCCATGACAGCACTGTGCTTTCCCTTATGAGCTTCATGTGCATCATCTCTTCAGAGCTTCTGATCTTTAGTCACTAACCCTCCTGAGATTTAATCTCTACATACTATCATACTACATATATTTATTCGACATGAACTCTGCATACTATTTTACTATTTGACATCAATGATAACACATTAATGACACTATGTCCAACAAAAAACAGCAAGGAGATTATCCAGGATGTGAAAACTCAATTGTCCTCTAAATTTGACATGAAGGATCTTGGTGCTACAAATTTAATTTTGGGCATGGAAATCAAAAGAGATCGGAAAAATAGGAAACTTTTGTTAAATCAGAGAAAATATGTGGATACAATATTACAGAGGTTTAATATGAAGGAACGTAAACTAGTCAGGGTCCCTATTCCTATAGGTGTAAATTTATTTGTGGATCAATGTCTCAAGAAATAGGAAGAGGAGGAGGACATGTCTCGTGTTCCATATGCAAGTGTGGTTGGAAGTTTGATGTATGCAGTGATTTGTACTAGACCAAACATTAGACATGTAGTGGGAGTTTTGAGCAAGTATATGTCAAAACCAGAGAAGGATCGTTGGACAACAGTAAAGAGAGTTTTTAGGCATTTTTGTGGCACTACTAGTTATGGATTGTGCTACCAAGGAAGAATAGGTTTGGACAGAGTGTTGGACATACATGGATTTGTGGATGCAGACTGGGATGGAGATCTGGATCATAGAATATCTAAAAGCGGGTATGTGTTTAACCTATTTGGAGGAGCAATCAGTTGGATGAGCAAAAGACAGTCTGTAGTGGCACTTTGAACTATAGAAGTTGAATACATGGAAGCCACTCATACAAGAAAGGAACCGTTATGGTTACAAAGATTGTGTTCGGGTATTGGGTTGGTACAACAAGATGTAAGGATACAGTTTGACAATCATAGTGCAATTTTTATGGCAAAGAATCCAACTTATCATTCAAATACAAAGCATATTGATGTTCAATATCACTTTGTGGGAGACATGGTTGAAGAAAAGAAGGTGTTGTTGATGAAGGTGGATAATTTGAAGAATGTTGCAGATTCATTAAAAAAATCTATGAGCACTGAGAATTTCTCTTGGTGCAGAGGATTTGTGGGCATTGTTGCCTTGGATTGTTGACCATGTAACCCTGTAACTCCTTGTATGCAAAGAAAAAAACAAGTCGAAGAATGTTGGATATGTGTTATATTCTTTGCACAAATAGAACTAGGGTATATGTTGTGTTGGGTGAACAGGGGGGTAAGATGGGGAGCCTCTAGGCTCCCTCTCAGGGGATTGCAGAGCAGCGGAAAAAAAATAAATAAATAAATAATCCTCATTTTTTCGTGTCCATTTTTGGGCGGTCCTCGATTTTCATGTCCATTTTTGGGAAAAAATTTAGCACATGGTTTTTTGCCAATGGTTTTCTATTTCTGATTAAGGAATTAGGGTTGTTGACTAATCCAGTTCAATGGATTAGGGTTTTGGATTTCGTTGGCTCTTGTATGTATATTGTATTGTAAACAATGTATGAGTGAATGAATATAGAAGATGTTGGTTTTCCCTGCTTGGGTTTCCAGGGGAAAAATATCTGTGTAATGTGTGCATTTTCCATTGTATCTTTTTTGTTCTTTTATTGAAAATATGTTTGCAATAAATAATTGTACAAGATTAAAATCTACACCGTAATGATGACAATTGTGGAAATGGCATCAAAATGCACACCAAGGGTATGTTTCTTGGTCACAGTTTTCTAGAGATTTGTATGAAGGCTTTGACACGAACACCCAACATTTAGGACATATGAACAAGTTGAAACAATTTGGAACAATGGAAGATTTTATTGTTTCCTTTGAGAACTTATCTTTCCAAAAAGAGGGAATGACATATTCTTTCTTCTAGGGATGCTTTATGAGTGTCCTCAAGGATGAAATTTGAACCCAGATCATCATGGATCGCCCACATACTTGGTTGGAAGAAAATAAATGTGCCAAGGGGGAACAACAAATCATCTTAGCCCAGAGCAGAAAACCCACTTTTGTTCCCTTCCCAAAACCCACCACCCTTGCTCCTCAGGCCCCTCCTCTTAAGGTCCAAAAATTAACACTGGTAGCAATAGATGAATTCCAACTCAAGAGTTTTTTCTAAAATTGTGATGATATATACTTTCCCAGGAACAAGTGTAAAGAACATAAACTTGTTATGGCCATTTCAGAGGATGTTTCTAATGAAGAGGTTGATTTTTCACCTGAATCAGAGCTACCGAAAATATATGACTTTGTGCCACCCTTTGATCCTCCAGAAGTTGAACCATTGATTTCCCTGAATTCTCTCACTAGTTTTTATGCTCCCCAAACCCTCAAATTGATTGGTTACATTAAGCATAGGAAATTCATCATCCTAGTTGGCAATGGAAGCACTCATAATTTCATTCATCATTTCCTTGCTCAAGAATTCAATTGCTATATATGTGTTGTCAACAATTTTCAATTCATGATTGCCAATGGTGGTTCCATGAAATGTCGAGGGCGTTGTGAAAATGTGTGCCTACAAATTGGTGAGTATAACATGAAATATCACACTTTTGTTATTGACATGTGTGGTTGTGACATTGTTCTTGGTGTTGAATGGTTATGCACTCTTGGCCCCATCACCATGGAGTTTAATGAATTAACCATGCAATTCCAACATGAAGGAAAATGATATAAATTCCAAGGCATTACAACAGGGTATTTGGAGATCACCAATTCCCATCACATCAAAAAGTTACTCAAAAAATGGTAAGCCCTAATATTGGCTCATTACCACTTAATTGGGGCATATTATATTAGTAATGTTATTTTATTTATGTCGGATATAGGCCATTAGTTGTAATTTAGATTAGCAATGTTATTTTATTTATGTCGGCTTTAGGCCATTAAACCTCCTAGTCTCCTATATATACCAAGGAGACATTTTCATTTTGAATCATCTTGTACTTGAACATTTAAGTGGGGTAAA
>SNQJ01S0120682.1:38151-56901 GCA_010110895.2 Picea sitchensis | reverse complement strand
TCGGTGTATTTTGCATGCTTATTACTTGTCTATTGGAAAAAAGGATAGAACTATCTATTGATTCTCATTTTCTTGGTGATGTGATGGAATGTTATTGGTAAAGAAGGGTTTTGCATGTTATCTCTTAAAATTGGTAAAAACAATTCTGCATAAATGTGTTGTTTCTTCTTGTTTCAAGGTTAATTTGTCTATATATTTGGAGGAATATAAGTTCATACACCCTACATCAAGATCCATATTCATTGTCATTAAAAAAGGCTATTTTTCAAAGGTTCCCACTAGGAGTAAAAGGGCTTACACCCCTAGAGAAGTAACAAACCCTAGCTTGTACACAAGAGAATCCATTAACCCAATTAATAAGGCACTCATCTACTTGTATTGGAGATAAAATATTCTTGCATTGGTATGCATGAAAATTTGAGATATTGCAATTGTTGTAGTTGGATCTATTTCTACATGTTATAGGCTTTCTTGTGCCCTAGGAATGTCTTGATTAGCCAAGTAATTATATTTGTTGTTATAAATTTATGTTAAAACCATTAGGGATACTACGAAAACATATTTTCTTCACTTATTGTTCACTTTTCAACCTCTAAAAGTCACTAGCAAGCTGCCATAATTGTTCTACTAATTGAACGCTATCTTTTGGGTGGATTGTTTATTGATTTTGGTGGGTAGAATTTTTTTTGTAGCAATAGTTTTCTACAGATATAATTTTGTTACAATACTTGTTGATAACTCTATTTAACAACCCATTAATTGCTACCAAATCTTGCTCTAACTATTGGGAATTTATCTAGTCATTGCTAGCTTTGTTGCCATCATCTTGCACTAGGTTTTGGTAGTCTAATTTGTAGATGATATAACTTGTTTACCGAATAAAATATGTTTCCATAATCTTTAAATTTTTGGGAAAACAAGGTTTCTTGATAATTCCCCACTAGTTGAAGGCTTTCTTTATCATTTATTGTCTTGTTGTAGGTAGGGATAACATTGTTTTGTATGTACACAACTTTGCCAAACATTTTCCCTTCTCACAAGACTCTTCAACAAGTCTTTTTCCATCTCCTAAATTCAACCTCTAGGGGCATCCGCTAATATCCTTTCACTTTCCATCTCAATCCCCCTAGGGTCACCGAGGATTTCCCCCTTGTGGTGATTTTCATCATCACTAAAGTGAGGGGAGTGTTTATGTAAGGTGATAGTGGGTAAATTATCCCATAATTGGCACACCTTTGTGGTTTGGGTTGGGATTTTCCCAAGCTACAATCTGTGCAATAACGACACTTGGAAAGATATCCCAAATCATTTTTCCTAGCTTTTTTGGCGACTCCACCTGAGGGAATTTCCCTTGTCCCCTTTGATGAACTTTCCAAGATCATTGGAGAATCCAAAACCCAAGAACCCACCATTCCCCAAATCCATTCCACAATGAATATTCAAGCCTTCCAAGTCTTACCAAAGAAGGCCTCTTCATAATTCTCACGTTTTCAAAACCTTGTTCCAAGGTAACTTTCCCCTCACCCCAATGTATCATTCTTGGGCTAGTAGCCTTTACAAGAATTTGAACCTAACCACCATCCCCAAGTATCCCAATACCATTCCCAAAGAGTCTCATAAATGGTTTCCAGAGTTCACCGGGAACAATGTTATCACACGAGAAGATCATCTTGAAGCTATTGGTGTAGCTATGGAAGATAATGGTATTGAACATGAGGACATTGCGATGAAGATATTAGCTATGTCTCTTGAAGAAGATGTTGGAAAGTGGTAAAAAGGATTACCTGACAACCACTTGGCATCCTATGAAGCTTTCGCTAAGTTGTTCAAGGATATATTGACAAAAATGAAGGATAGAGGAATGTTATTGATTTTGTTCAATTAGATTCAAAGAAAAGAAAATGAAAAAGTGAAGGAGATTGACACTAGATTTGATAGTTTACATAGTCAAATCCCAAAGGATGTATGTCCATCAAATGCAGCTTCTCTCCTCCTTTACTTGAATGCTTTTGGAGCACATTTTGGTTTTATTCTAAAAGAAAGGATGCTTGATAGTTTGGAAAAGGCCAAAGAATGGAGTGCTCATATTTAACAACATATCATCAACTCAAATATTAAGCCCTTTCAGTTTACCAATATGGAACCAAAGACGAAGAGCTCAACCAACGTAGTCCAAGATCCAATTACACTCATAAATTAGAAATCGTATAACAAATACTCAGTTCGTCCATACTCATAGTCAAATCATGAACAGATTGACAACTCTAGAGAGGTATCATCACTCATCAAAACCTTTGTTTATCATATATTTGAATGCAGGATGAAAACCAAGGCCACAAAAAGAAGCCAAGGCACCTGATACATTGGATACAATTGGGATGGTCAACTTGGAGGCATTACCATGGTGTTTTCATTGCCAATAACTTCATCCAGAGGATGAATTCTTGAGAACGACAAAGGAAAAATATGCAAGTTCCATGGAAAAATTGAACTTCATTTATATTTGTACTCTCCAGCCTGATGATGAGTGTATTGAAATCACTGAAGAACAACTTGCATAGTTAATGAAAAGGGTAGCAAGATGAACTCAGTTGAAAATTTTGAATCAAATGGATGAAGATATAAAGGATAAATTGAGAAAGAAGGAGATCTTGAATTATGCCAGGAGGAACAAAGTGTTAGTTCCATCACATCAAGCAGTGGAGAAGGATGTCTCTCAAACACCCCCGATTAAGGACACCCCTCCACTAAATATAGCTAGCAGAGAAGTTCCTCCACCTCCTCCTCCACCAGTGCATGAATTGATTTCAAAGCCTACACCATCAAAGAAGAGCTTCATATGAATATAGATGTGCCCAACATGATGGGAAAGATGAACATGTCAGTACCTATGCTAGAGATGTGTGAGATCCCTTTTGTAAGAAGAGAAGTTTTGAAGGAATTAAAGGTTCAAGATGAAGCAGGAGATCCCCTAGTTATCCTAAATACTATGTATCATGGAATACAAGTAGAGGACAACCCTCCTTTTTATCTTTATTTCACTATAAATGGCTTCCATTTGAATAATTGTATGGTGGATTTCAGAGCCTTAACAAATTTTATGTCCTTGAAGGTTACGAAACAACTTGGTTTGAATTAAACTCGCCCTTATGGAAACGTTTGTGATATTGATTCAAGGAAGGCCAAAGTGTATGGTGTCATAGATGATGTTGAAGTATATCTATAGGAATTCCCTCATATTGGAATTACCATGAGTATAGTGGTGATTGATGTCTCAATTGCTTGGAGCATGCTCTTGTCAAGAAGTTGGTCAGCTACCCTTGGGGGTTTTCTCTATATGGATCTCACTCACATGCATATTCCTATGGGAGATGGTATTTTTGAGGTTCGATATAGCTGAAAGATGGTCAAGAATCATGTAATGGATCCCAATCACCTTGATTATCATAGTAATTGTGAATATTATGTGTCACCTCACATTATTGAGTATGGTCCTTCATATTTTCCTTTTGCGCAAGAAGATTGTATTGACACTTTACTTCCAAGGACTAACAAATACAAAGAGAATCTTGAAAAATAATGAGGAAAGGATCGAGGCTCTATTAAAATACTCAAGAAGGATGAAGAGTGAGAAAAGACTATTAAATATATGATCAAGGAAAAGCCGCCTTCATAACCCTACATTGAAGATCTTCCTTACATTTATTTTGAAGAAGGAAGCCTTGCACTCATGTGAGATAAGAGAAAGGGAACGTGAAAATACGAAAAGAAGAGTGAAATTTTGTGGCTTGTCCCTTACATCGTCAACAAGAAGTCTGAGAGGGGTACTTGTTATTTATCTTCTATAGATGAGAGGAAGATGCCATTTCCAGTTGATGGGTCTATTATCCATCCCTACATCAACAAAACCTGACTTCTTTAGGGCTTCGGCCCCACATAAGTAGGTAGGTCATCTTGATTTATTGCATTTTCATTTTGTTTTCTCATGGTATCTTATTTGTATTTATATAGATTTTCATATTCATATGTCATTTAAATATTGTTTTATTCACATTTATGCATAGTTTTTTATTACATTTTCCTGATCATATTACATGTTAGTTAGAATTTTTTGAAAAAAAATGAAAATTTTTCTTTTTAAAGGAATAGTTGTCAAATTTGAAATTTTTGATCATATGAATAAATGGGTGAGTGTGCCACCTTCAATATACCAATGCTTTGTTTGTTAAGTGTGTGTAGGCATAGGTTTCATGAGGAGATGCTAAGGTTCTGACATACTCTACATCGAGTACATGTCCCCAAGTAGGAGCCATATGTTATCTCCCCATGCCTAGGGATAACTAAGGAGACGATGTCTCAAGGCCCGCAAGTTGTAGACATGGAGTGCCAAGAGATGGATGCATAGAAAAAGCCCCTCCATTTATCACTCATCGTCATTTCATCGATGGAATCAACATTCACCACACCAAATTGGCCCACATAGGACATCAGATCTTTCTCTATGAGGTAACAATTTTGGTGTTGTGGTAAGTGTCATTTTAATAATTCAAGAATTTGAACATCTTGCAAAGTATCCTTTATTGATTTTGAAAATGTTTTCTTGGAAATTATTCCTTTTGCCTCATTTCACCTTGGTGGTTGACATGTTGTCCTAGTAAGTGGGTCACCCTCGGGAAAAGGGTTTCTACTTGGGGGTCTCCTTGAAGGGTCATCGTACCATTCCCGCACATACTTATCACTTTCCATACTTGTTCACCTTTGTTTCCTCATCTCTTTTTTTTTCGAGCATATTGACCTAGGAAGGGATTATACTTCATTTCATGGGAATAAGGGGTTGAAGGCTCAGAGGCTTGTAGTTGAAAAAATATAAAATCCATTGAATTATCCTCTAGATGCCTCCCTAAGGTTTTGAGATCAATGAAATGCTTCTCCACAAAATTCAAGGACCTGTAAAACAAAACACATAACTAAATGTCCCACTTTTGAGGGAATTCATTTGTGACATATTTTACTTTCCTTGCACATGGAACTCAATATGTTCCTAGCTTCAAGTGATATTATGATACCCTTTAATTTCAATTTCAGATAGTACTCAATGTTCGGACCTTAACTAAATAATGGAAAATAAAGGGCTTGGAAAAAGGTTGCATTGAAAATGAGGATGCAACACACCCTCTACAAAGGCACCCATAAATGAGATATGAGACCTTTTATATCAAGAAACCCCATTCCAAAAAGTCACACCCCCATCCATTTCATACTCTTCGACATGACTTAGAGAGGGTCTTCTTGGGAAACACTTATTGACTTGGGAAATTATCTACCCAATAGGGCACCATGATAACCCTCCCATACTTAAATTTGGCAAGTTGTATAAGGTCTTTGAGCATTTGTTTATTCAAAAAGGGGGTGTTTGATGCACATGTTTGGGTGGATCTTTTATTAAATATGGATTACTTGGCATGATACTTGTGACTTGTGGACCCTTGGAGGGTGTACTTGTTTTTCTTCACAGGGCGTTTCTAGGTGAACTCTTGTTCGTGGAGGAATAAGGCTTCTTGGACCTCCATAGGGGCATGAATCCCATAGGTTGTATGATGAACCCCCTCTCATTGAACATTTGGGGGGATTAACATTTCCTTTGGAGGAACTTGGACACTATAATATGATCACATTGTGGCCCCTTGCGCCTAAATGTTGGTCTTGAAATGCCTAAAATGCCATCTTCTATTCCCTAAGATTACATTGAGGCTATGGCTTGATGGAGTTTTCATGGTTTGATGGAGAGAGAAACACATGTAATTCACTAAAGTACTTGGTGGTAGGGAACATGGCATTTTGAGGCCCATAGATCTTCATCAACAAGAAAAAAACTCATTTTGGAGGCTTACGTCACCCTCTAGGGAATGACATCACCACTAAAAAGGTAATTACTTTATGTATTTTGTAATTTTAAGTTGTAATATGAAAATTAGAAGGTCGAACTCTCTAACTTGTTTTTGAATTTTGTAAAAGTGGACAAATTAGGGTTAGATAACCTCATATAAATAAAGGTCATCTCAACCTCATTTTATCATCATGTGCTTGAGAATTACATACTCTCTTAGCTGGAATTTTCTCCCTACGTGGGAAAATCGCTCTCTCTCTCTCTCTCTCTTGGTGTATTGTGGATGCTTATTACTTGTCTATTGGAAGGAAGGATAGCGCTATCTCTTGATGCTCATTTTCTTCTTGATGTGATGGAATGTTCTTGGTAAAGAATGGTTTTCAATGCCATCTCTTGAAATTGGTAAGCAATTTTTTGCATAAGTGTGTTGCTTCTTCTTGTTTCAAGGTTAATTTGTCTAGATATTTTGAGGAGTATAAGGGTATACACCCTCCATCAAGATCCATATTTATTGTCATTATAAAATTCTATATTGCAAAGGTTTCTACAAGAAGTAAAAGGACTTACACCCTTGTAGATTTACCTTGCTAGGTTTTGTTTTCTCTAAGGAGTAAAAGGGATTACATCCCTAGAGAAGTAACAAACCCTAGCTTATAAACAAGAGACTCCATTGACCCAATTAATAAGGAACTCATCTACTTGCATTGGAGATATAATATTATTGCTTTGGTATGCGTGAAAATTTGAGATATTGCAATTGTTGTAGTTGGATCTATTTATACATGATATAGTATTTCTTTTTCCCTATGGGTGTCTTGATTGGACAAGTAATTCTCTATGTTGTTATAAATTTATTCTACAACACTTAGGGCTACTACAAAAACATCGTTTCTTCACTTATTGTTCACTTCTCTACCACAAAAAGTCACTAGCAAGATTCCATAATTGTTCTACTAATTGAATGTTATCTTTTGGGTGGATTGATTGTTGATTTTGGTGGGTAGAAGTTGTTGTTGTAGCAATAGTTTACTAAAACCATAAGGATATTACAATAGTTGATGATACCTCTAATTAATAGTGATCCAGAATATATTTGCAGAAGGAAATGAATACATATTATTATCAAAAGATGCTTAACACAGAATAACAGATATACAATAAGACTGGTTTCTATTCAATAAGGAAATAAGATGAAACTATAAAATGCAGCAGAAACAAGCTTGCTAGAATGGTGGCGGATTATCTCTGAGAAGAGATGTGACGACTATGATCATTCACAAGAAGATGATTACAATGAGGCTCTAAAGACCTTTTTACAATAAACAAGAATGTCAAAAACACTAGACATCCAAAAAACCTAACACTAGGAGATGAAGCGCCAAAATTCATGTGGGCCCCCTTTGGGTAAGTTAGTACATCAACTTCTCAGGGTCGTAACATTTGCATATGATCTATGTTTTAGATAAACGATAGCCCGTTATAAAGGTCTATCTGAGGACTACACATTTTGTTGATATCTATCAAAAGTCATCTAACTGTGGCAAGAACTAAAAAACGATGTTTAGGGCCTCAAAATAGCCCCGCAATTCAAGGACCCGAAAACTAGGGAAAAACTGCCATACTGGAAAACTGCCAAAATGAGCCAGTTAGAATAGGTGGGATGCCACCGACATCCATCTTGATCAAATAACCCCTTAATTGCTACCAAATCTTTCTCTAACTATTGAGAATTTATCTAGTCATTGCTAGCCTTGTTTCCATCATCTCGCACTAGGTTTTGGTAGTCTAATTTGTAGCTGATATAACTTGTTTACTGCAGAAAATATATTTCCATACTGCTGTAATTTTTGGGACATAAAGGTTTCTTGTTGATTCCCCACTAGTTAAAGGCTTTTTTTATCATCTATTGTCTTGTTGTAGGAAGGGATAACATTATTTTACAGTTACACAACTTTGCCAAACTTTTTCCCTTCTCACAAGACTCTTTCCATCCTCTCATACCCTTTGAATTTCCATATCAATCCCCCTAGGGTCACCCTGGATTCCCCCCTTGTGGTTATTTTCATCATCACTAAAGTGAGGGGAGTATTTATCTAAGGTTATAGTGGGTAAATACTACCATAGTTGTCACACCTTTGTGGTTTGGGTTGGGATTTTCCCAAGCTACAATATGTGATATAAAAGTATCCAATATGTGATATGATTAACAAAGAATAATAGATATACAGTAAATCCAGTTTCTATTCAATAAGGAAATAAGATGAAACTGTAAAATGCAGCGGAAATAAGCTTGCTAGAATGGTGGTGACTTATCTCTAAGAAGAGATGTGATGGTTGCGCTCATTCGCAAGAACATGATTACAATGAGGCTTTGAAGGACTTTTTACAATAATCTGGAATTTCAAAAACCCTAGACATCCAAAAAACCTAACCCTAGGAGATGAAGCGCCAAAAGTCATGTGGGCCTCGTTTGGGTAAGTTAGTAAATCAACTTCCTGGGGTCGTAACTTTTTCATATGATCTATGTTTTAGGTGCACAGTAGCCTATTAGAAAGGTCTATCTGATGACTAAACATTTTTTTGTTATCTATGAAAGGTCATTTTGATTGTGGCGAGCCATAAAAAACGTTGTTTAGGGCGTCAAAACGGCCTCGCAAGTTAGGGACCCAAAAACTAGGGAAAAACCACCAAACTCGAAAAATCCCAAAATGAGCTAGTTGGAATAGGTGGGAGGCCACCGACATCTAGCTGGATCAAATATCCCGTTAATTGCTACCAAATATTTCTCTAACTATTGGGAATTTATCTAGTCATTGCTAGCTTTGTTTCCATCATCTTGCACTAGGTTTTGGTAGTCTAATTTGCAACCGATATAACTTGTTTACTGCAGAAAATATATTTCCATACTGCTATAATGTTTGGGACATAAACGTTTCTTGTTGATTCCCCACTTGTTAAAGCCTTTGTTTATCATCTATTGTCTTGTTCTAGGAAGGGATAACATTATTTTGC
Source organism: Picea sitchensis (assembly GCA_010110895.2). Classification (NCBI taxonomy): domain Eukaryota; kingdom Viridiplantae; phylum Streptophyta; class Pinopsida; order Pinales; family Pinaceae; genus Picea; species Picea sitchensis. Next base: position 48,002 of record SNQJ01S0120682.1, on the reverse strand, counting down.
AGGTACACAACTTTTCCAAACCTTTTCCCTTATCAAAAGACTCTTTCCATCTCCTAACTTTGACCTCTAGGGGCATCCTCTCATGTCCTTTGAATTTCCATCTCAATGCCCCTAGGGTCACCCTAGAATCCCCCCTTGTGGTGATTTTCATCATCACTAAAGTGAGGGGAGTATTTATATAAGGTTATAGTGGGTAAATACTCTCATTGCTGTCACGCCTTTGTTGTTTGGGTTGTGATTTTCCCAAGCTACAATATGTGATATAACAGTATCCACTCCCTGCCCCCCTTCCCCTCCCCACTTGGCTAGTTATATGAATGATTGAAATTTTTCATATTCAAACTTTTGTGCCCTTATCCCAATGGAACACTTCTCCTTTAAATTTTTCTTTGTTATGATTGTTGACTATTTTAATAAATAGTTCCCGTGATTTATGGGTAATATCATGAGGTTGCATGACTTATCTAGTTGATGGATTGTTAATAAGATTTAATTTTTTATAGATTCTATTTTATAAGCATTTATAAACATTTTTGTGATCATTTTTAGATTCAAATTGTAACAATGAGATTACATTTTTTTTGTGATTTTTCTAGAATATATTTAAAATCCAAAAAAAAATATATTAGTTAATCATCTTAATATTCTAAAAAATACTTTACCATTCCCACAAAGTATTTGTACTCAACCCATGTTGTCATAAATTGGTGAGTTGAGCTTTCCCACCTTACAACAAACAAATTAAATACAATACACACAATAAACCAAATGCATTTTCTTTTGTAAGATATATAATTGTATTAAAATAAATAGGCAAAATTACAGTTGTTCTATAGTTGGGCTGCCGCTTTGGAAACCATCCCAGTTGTAGAACAAGTTCTTCATCAGGATATGAGCTCGGGATATACTTTTAAAGAGAGAAAGAGTTATTTAAGTATTTACATCAGAATTCAAAAATATGTTTTTCTTGTCAAATGGTTGGTGGTAAAGCTAAGATACAAAATAACAATGCTTGTTTTTAAAATGAGAGAAAATCATATCCAAAAGCTAGGAGGAGGAAGGTTTTTCCTTGTAAGGAACCTGAGGGGGTTCCTTGTCTAAATCACTAAAAGTGATGCCTAGTTTTGTTGTGATGATTATGAGATTGTTTTCTTGCATTTTGATCCAGGTGGATATCGATGGACACTGTTACACATTATTTCCGTCACCCCTATGACCGTTAATGATGTAAACCTATTGTTTGTCTTTAGAAGGACCAATGGTGTTAATCCTTGAAGAAGAATTAAGATACTTTTTCCGAGATAGATGAAATTGTACTTTTCCTTTGTCAAAAAACTTAGAAAAAGGGATCACACCTTGCTTAGTGTTAATAGAAAAAGGGATCACCGCACCTTTCTTAGTGTTAAGGGTGCGACGATCTAGGATCATCGCAGGTCGCACCACAGTGGCCTGCGACGTCGTCATAGTTTTCTTAGTGTTAAGGGTGCGATGATTTTCGTATGGAGGAAAAAGAGGAATTGCTCGAAAGTTCTAGAATAGAAGCTTCGAGGGTGAGGTGTCCTCCGATCGGTTTGGATTTAAGTCACGTCCCTGATCTGATGGGATCATCCTAATATCCTTACCCTATCCTTTTCATCTTATAAAAGGAGAAGAGTTCTCATGGGAAAAGTTAGTTGGCTAGAGCTTGATTGGGTTTTTGGAATTAGCTTGGAGCTTGATGAGTTTTGATAGACTTCTAATTTATGTTTTCAAGATAGATTGTTAGTACCTCAAACTTACAGTCTCAGAATCCATGGAGCAGAATTGTGTGGGAAGCAAGGAACTGTTGGAAGGAACCTAACAACATGAAGGCATCTGGTTGTATATTTATTCCAAATTATTTAATATAGATATACTTTTATTTCCTATATGAACGTTACTTGTCCATATTGTATGATTCCTTGATCACATACATAATTTCATATCAAATAGACTATGTTATTCTTGTCTTCATTGGCTTGTGTTTCTTTGTAGATACTTCTCCATAAGCCTTACAAATGAGCTGGGATCACATTGGCAAGGTCAGGTCTACAACATTTAAAAGGTATGTTTTGGATCTTCTTCTTATTTGATATCTGAAATCTAAGGAAAGTTTAGTATGTTGTCTCATTTTGTTCTAGTTTCAGGGTGAAACTAGGGAGAGTAGTTTGTGTCCGCACTTACCGATTTGTCTGATAAAAAAATTGGCGACCATACTAGGGAATAGATTGTTTTCCTAGTTTTCCTTGATTTCTTTCCTTCATTTCCTAAGTTTCTAATTTTCTGAGTCACTAGGAGATCTAGATTGACTCTCTAATTGTTTAATTTCACTAGAAAACCTTCATGCTTTTTTTTTTTTTCATTTTTCCTTTGATCATCGCACCCTGATTTGAGAGACAATGTGACAATCTAGGATCGACACACTCTGCTATAGTGTGACGTAATCGCACTGTGCTATTCTTTGTCTTGAAATGATCTAGGATTGTCACACTGTGCTAGTTGGTAGCCTGTAGTGATTTTGTGAAAAATTTTAATTTTTGAGTTTTTTCCCTCCCAAATCTGTGATGAGTGTTTGGGGTGATTTCTTGGGTCTAGTCATAGTCTGCTTGATAGCTTTGAATATTTTTTTATCTATTTTTTCTTTTTTTTTCTTCTGGAATATTTGAGATCTATTGCTTTGAGTGTCTTTCAGTTACAAAGCATTGTTTTTTTTCTTTAGAATTGTTTAGTGAAAGAACACTTCTTTTTCTGAATAATTCATGTTAAAAGAGAAAATTTGTTTGGGTTTCTTTGTTTTATAGAGATTTTCTATTGCTTTTAGCTATATTTGAAAAAACAAAATTTTAATTTCTTGCTTTGCATTAGACTAGGGGCATCCTTGCATTTGAAGTAGCGAAATTGCATGGTTTTTGGCATTTTTGGCCAAGAATCCTGTATTGGTGTACAGTATCTTTGTCTCATTTATTGAAGATATTGATATTGTTTAGTTTAATAATATTTTGGGACATTGTGCATCTGGTATTGATAAATGTTTTCTCCTTCTCGTAATATATCTTTCATTGAAGTGAAATATTTTAGTTCTCATTTCTTTGCATTGTTTAGAGTCGGTCAAAACATCATTTAGTCCACGCCATTTTCCTCTTGAGTAAACAACACCCATAAAATAAAATGCTTATAAAAATTGATTAGACATTTTTATATTTTCTGGTAGCAAACCTACATCATCCTAGGGTGTAGGGATTTGGAATAGGAGTGAAAGATAAATTTCCAAAGTTGTAAACAAACATAGAATCTTGTGCTAGTGAGTGGTAAATCCACTTATTACATTTTGTCCTGGGAAGCCCTTCTAACACAAGGGTCAATCAGGAGGTCACATTAGGGCCAATAGAGTTACTCACCCTGCTTTATTGGTCTTAGTGTAGATATTGCGCGTATTATTGAGGGTCACTTGAGAAGAAAATTAAGTGTGGACATTCTCGAGGCGATTTCGGGCTTAGATACCCTACCCTTGCGCGTGGATCAAACTTTCAACTGCTTCCCCAAGTATCATTGTTGTAATTTGTAACCTTAGTAGCCTATCTCTTTAAAGTCTTTACACAAGGTGACTGTGGAGGGGCAAGTCTTTACAGTACCTAGAATTGATGTTGGCCAAACTCACTCGGGCTCCTTGGAGGGTATACCCACGTTTATGTGTGGGATCTTACACCAGGGTGTAAGTTCATTAAGCAAGTAGTCAACATAACTTTTCCACCCAATCTATCTCATCCCTTTCTTACATTGTTCTCACGACATTGGATTTCATCACCAACTAGTGCATTCATTGTGAGAAGGTTTTATTTGTTTGATTTCTTCCTATATTTTTAGCGTGTTTTGTTTATTTTCCCTAGAGGAATCTAGGTTGGATCTGTTTTTAATGGCATCAATCCCTAGAATGACCAATGAAGCAACCTCTACTCCAGGGGAGCCTTTTGTTTTTCCTTCTTACGGGAACGTTGGTCCTCCTCACATCACTACTTTGATCCTTCCATGTCTCACAATTGAATTACCGGTATGGTTGTTTTCCACTCAGGTAGTCTCGAATGCAATGAGTGCTTCGGTTGTAAGAAATCCCCCCCAAGAGCATCAATCGCATGTTGATCCTTCATTGTCTTCACCAATAATATATTCTTCGCCTTATTCACTTGCAAGGTCTTCTTCTGTTTCATCTTCTTCGCCGAGTGAAATATTTGAAGCTAGTCACCCAGTGGAAAAGAACAAGAAGAAAAGGAATATTAAGAAGAAGAAAATAAGCAAGGGTCGAAACCTCCAACCACTACTGGACATGTTGAAAAACCACCAGTTACTGATAATTATGCTAGGAGTGTTGATGATGCCAAGATCACTCAAACAACCTGTAAGCCCAAGTACCCTTGCAGGATTTGTAAGGGTAGCCATATTCTTAAGGATTTCCCTAGTCTATCCAAGGTTATAGAAGCATGGTCTACAAATATTCTCAAACCCATGTCATCAACTAGTCAAGATACAGTTGGGTAGAATAAAAGCAGAGTCAAGTTCCCGTCTATGTTATGCAGAGGGAATCATCAAACTCACCTTTTCCCTCACATGGATGAAGCCTCAAAATTACTCGAATACATGACTATTTCCCAACCTCAACTTCCAACTTCTTTCCACAGGGTTTCTCTCAACCCACCTATAGTTAATGGAATGATCAATCTGGTCCTTTCGTCGATTAGTATGGTTGATCAGGTAGTCAATCTGGTCACATCCTTAGTTGAACCAGTTGACCAAGTGGTCAATCTGATCCCATCCTTGGTTGATCCCACTCTCTCGTTAGAGAGTGAAACCTAAGCAGTCTATCCATTTCCAGTTGTCAACCCCTTTCTCTCCTTGGAGAATGCAACCCAAGTGGTCGATCTGATCCCATCATCACCCGTTCCTACTCTCCCACTAGAGAGTAAACCTTATATTGCTCATGTTTTCTTTGTTGATACAGACACTATCGTGTTGGGGGGCATTCCTCCTTCTCATGTGGAACCCCCTCCAAATAATGAGGCCATCCTTTTTGATTGGGGTGCGCTAACTACGCCTTGTCTTCCCTCTCACATTCCTTTCAAGATTACAAAACAAGTTTGTGTGCGAGATGTTCCTCAAGCACTGATAGATGTAGGTGCGTCCATTGGTATTTTTTCCTCTATTTCTTGGAAATATTTGGGTTATCCTCATCTTGTGCTGGTTACATAGAATCTATTAGCTTTTAACAGAAGAACCAGTCAACCTTTAGGGACCCTTCCTCAGTTTCCCATAACATTGGGAGGGAAAACTGTCTATATTGATGTCATGGTAGTCCAACACCCCTTGGATTTTGATTTAATCCTTGGGCGAGATTATGTCTATGCCATGAAATCTATTGTGTCTACTCTTTTTTGTATGATATATTTCCCTTACAATGGAAGAATTGTGACTATTGATCAACTTTAGTTCATTGGCCTTGAATTGACCATGAACTCAAAGACTTCCCTAAATGGTTCTTATATGCAGATGGTACCACCCTCGCCATAGGTCAATTATGTGGTGTTGTCTCCCATGCCCTCAACTCCCAATGAAGATGAGCCTCTCACTGTACACTCAATATCTTATGACTTAGATCTGGTAGTTGACATGGTGATCTCTTCGATAGGGATTTTAGAGCCTAGTCTCCTTACCACTGTCACAACCCTCAACATGTGTTCCTTCCAAAGTATGTTTCTTCCATCAAGTGAAGATCTCTTGGAATCCATGACTGAGTTTTGTCCCTTGACATGGTGTCCTTCCAGAGCATTGTCTTCCTGGAAGCCATGATCAAGAAGAGGAGTTTTGAGCATGGTTTTTTGATTTCAAGCTCGTTAAAAAATGAAACCAGCTATGAGGATATTTTTGCGTCTCTGTAGAAACCTCATTAAAAATGAAACAATTCCTATGAGCATAGTTATTGTTTCTATGTCAAGCTTGTTAAAAAATAAAACAAAGGTCTAGCGACTGAACTTGGATTCTCGAGCATAGTTCCTATTCCTTTGTCAAGCTCATTAAAAAATGAAATAGATTTTCCCCCCTCTTCGATTGAGTCAAGTAGTTCGTTATGTATAGTATTTGAAGCTTCATTTCCTATGCTTATTCTGTTAAATGAAATGAAGCTTGGGGGACAATGCTTTCAGCCTTTGGACTTCATGCTAAATTTAAACTGCTAACTTCTTAAGTTGGGAGCTAAGTACCAACCATCCTTGGATAATGCATTGGGAAGCCTCAAGCATATTTTTCTCTGGTTCAAGCTTGTATAAAAATGAAACCACCTATATAAAGCATAGTTTCCTTTGGTTCAAGCTTGTGTAAAAATGAAACCAAGTCCAAGCATAGTTTTGGCTAGTTTAAATCTTGTGTAAAAATAAAATATATCCCAAGCATAGTTTTCTTTTGTTTTAAGCTTGAGTAAAAATCAAACAATCCCGAGCTTAGTATTTGTTCTTTCTCATGCTCATAAATACCTGAGAATGTAACCGAGTAAAATTTTATCACTTTTTCGGACTCGTAAAGGTTATACGAAAAAGGAACCCCTAGAGTTCCCTTTAAGCTCTTTTCAGACTCTCTAAACATGAAAATATTTCTGAGTGATTTTGTTCTTTTCATGCTCGTTAAAGTATTTGAAGAAAACTCATGTTGAGCTGTATATTATCTCTTTTTCAGTCTCATCAGACTACTTTATGAAAAAGAACATTTTGGAGTTTTCTTTAACTGTTTTTCAAACTCCCTAAATATGAAAAAACCCTGAGTTTTCTTTCTTTGGACTTGTAAAACAAGCATCGAAAGGCCCATATGGGACTGAAACACTCCTTCCTAGGGTTCATTAAAAATACTCCAAGGGACTCATATGAAGGATGAGCTTACAGTTCAAGCATATGTCATCCTCCTCAAGCTTGTGTAAAAATAAATAGGTACTCGCCATAAATGGTAGGGGGAAATTGGGAAAGAAATATATCTAAACCTGTATTCTATGGAAGTAAGTTGCTTTTGAACATGACACCTTTTCAATCTCTTTGTGTCTAGGTTAGAAAATCCTCTTGTCTCTTGATCATACTCCTTTAAAAAATTATAAATTGGTCTGTGATCCCTATTGTTGAGTTAGTGTTTCCAAGACAGTTGTCATGTCATCAATATTTTCAAAGAAAATTTCAACTTGGAAAGCCTTCTATTGTGTCAGCCATTTCTGCAGTCCTTAATCCTTCAATTGCATCAACCATCCTTGAGTCATTCTTGAATCACTTGTTACTTTGATCTACTTCAAATACTTTTACCCGTTTCATGTCATTGATGGAGGATACATTAAGGCCCTCCTGTGATGAGTCTTTTCCTATAGAATCCAATTCATTATCTAGGAATTCAACTTAGAAACTAATTGGTACCTTGGAACTTCCATGCCTCAATGGTAGGTTTCCTTACTTTTGAAAGTGGGTTTTCATTATTGACCCCTGATTGGGAGATTTCATCGAGTATTCGACTTCAACTCACAAATTTGCACCCGTTGCATTGTACTAGTGTACCTTGGGTATCATTGGCATTAATGGTGATTTCCCTTGCACTTGTTAACGGTATTCAATAATGACCAGTAATCAAGTGGTTTCTACCATGTTCGACTTTAGCACATGTATTTGCATTGTTAGATTCATACTATAGAGTGGTGGAGATGAAGACCCTGAATCTTTTCTGATAGATTCAAGTTGTGTTGGAGTATATTCATATTGTACTGTTGCATAGATCCACAATGTTTGTCTCATGGCTATGTTCAAATTTGAGTCTTTAACACCTAGATCCACAGTGTATTTTTGGTGGCTATGTTCATATTTGAGTCATAATGGCATGGATCCACAATGTATGTTTGGTGGCCATGTCTTGTCTTAATTGACATGGATCTTTGCATGTCCACATTTATGATTGAGTTATTTTTATTCTGAGTATGGGAATTCCTACCTCAGTGATGATATATTATTGTACTGTATTTCCTTGTTTGTTCGCAGGTTTCTGACCGACATGTTCCTTGTTCCCTATAGACACTTGACAAATTATTTCAGCTATCACTCTGTTCTAACTTCATACATTGGGGGGGTTACTGTTACACATTATTTTCATCACCCCTATGACCGTTAATGATGTAAACCTATCCTTTGTATTTAGAAGGATCAATGGCCTTAATCCTTGAAGAAGAATGAAGATACCTTTTCCCAGAGAGATGAAATTATACTTTTTCTTTGTCAAAAAACATAGAAAAAGGGATCATTGCACCTTTCTTATTGTTAAGGGTGCGGTGATCTAGGATCTTTGTAGGTTTCACCACAATGGCCTGCGACGTCGTCGTAGTTTTCTCAGTGTTAAGGGTGCGATGATTTTTGTACGAAGGGAAAAGAGGAATTTCTCAAAAGTTATAGAATAGAAGCTTAGAGGGTGAGGTCACCTCCGATTGGTTTGGATATAAGTCACTTCCTTAATATCATGGGATCATCCTAACCTCCTCACCCTATCCTTTTCAGCTTATAAAAGGAGAAGAGTTCTCATTGGAAAAGCTAGTTGGCTAGAGCTTGATTGGGCTTTTGGAATTAGCTTGGAGCTTTATGATTTTTGATAGACTTCTGATTTATGTTGTCAAGATAGATTGTTAGTACCTCAAACTTAGAGTCTCAAACTCCGTGGAGCAGAATTTTGTGGGAAGGAAGGAAATTAACAACATCAAGGCATCTAGTTGTATCTTTCTTCCAAATTACTTAATACAGATATAGTTTTCTTTCCTATATGAGTGTTACTTGTCCATATTGTATGATTCCTTGATCATGTACATAGTTTCATATCAAATATAATGTGTTATTTTTTTCTTTGTTGGCTTGTGTTTATTTGAAGATACTTCTCCATAAGCCTTACGAAGGAGCTGGGATCACATTGGCAAGGTCAGGTCTACAACATTTAAAAGGTATGTTGTGGATCCTCTTCCTATTTGATATCTGAAATCTAAAGAAAGTTTAGTATACTGCATTTTTTTGTTCTAGTTTTGTTAAGAACCAAATACCAATATAGCATAGAAAAACCTCAAAAAAAGTACTCAACGCCTCGAAAAAGAGATAATTTCAGATAATAAGCCTCTTCGAGGGGGAAACCTCCTTTTACCCCACTTAAATTTTCAAGTACAAGATGATTCAAAATGAAAATTTTTCCTTGGTATATATAGGAGACTAGGATGTATAATTACAACTAATGGCCTAAAGATGACATAAATAAAATAACATTACTAATAAAATATGCCCCAATTAAGGGGTAATGAGCCAATATTAGGGCTTAACATGCCCCTCCCCTGGAGACAAGTGTTGTCTGCAATTCTTGAGTAAATCTGGATGCTTCTGTATAAAAGACTCATCTTCCCAAGTGGAATCTTTAGTCGGTAGTTTCCTCCATTTAATGAGATACTCTGAAATGGATCTATTTCTCAACTGGCAAATTCTTGTGTCAGTGATGGATTTAGGTTCCAAAATTATTTTTCCTTCCTCGTCAAGTTTTGGCAATATAGTTTGAACCAGGATCTTGTCACCTATAACCTTCTTTAAGCATGAAACATGGAAAACTAGGTGTACTCTTGAAGATGCAGGCAACTCTAATTTGTATGACATAGTACCAATATTTTGCAACACCTTATAAGGGCCATAGTACTTTGGTGATAATTTATTATCCTTCTTGGCTTGCGTGAGGGACATTTGTTTGTATGGTTGTAGTCTTAAAAACACCCAATCCCCTACTTCAAAACTTCTTTCACTACGATGTTG
>SNQJ01S0120682.1:10994-38141 GCA_010110895.2 Picea sitchensis | reverse complement strand
CATGTTGGCCAAGTATCACTTTTGAACCTTGATTTTGAGGTGGTTCTGCTAGACAATATTTCTTCTATTGTATCTCCCAAGTTTCAGCCCTTCTGGGTATGAAACTTTGTTTTATGTAGTTCTATGATATTTCTTGTCTTCAATGTCATAGGTCTAATCAAAATTGGATGTTCCAAGTGGAATTTACGGTAACTTCCCCACAACTTGTCGAGTTTTGTCCTTTTCAGGAGATCTCACTTGTATAGCATGCCTCGCACAAAATAATTGATATAAAATTTTGAAACTTGCACAAGAGATACTACAAAATTTCCACGATCCAATGAAACCAGTCCCACTCAATTTGGATACTCTAGGAAGAAGTTATGATTTTTTCACCTGGAACACCTTTTTGAGACTAGTCAATAGGACTAGTCAGATACCCTATCTTACACAGGGTGTATCTACAAATTTAAGATGTCCCAGAAGTTGAAATTTTGCCACAGATACCTTACTAATTTCTGTAAATAGCCTCCAAATTTCAGGGTCTAAAACATTACGAAAATTTTTTTATAGCGAAAATTCTGCAATGACTCATTTTCGGATGATTCCATAACCCTATCTTGTACAGGTTGTATCTCCGAAAGTATAAGGCCTCAGGAGATTAATTTTGAACCCAACATACCTTGATCCGTCTACTAAGTATCCTCCAATACGTTTCTTCCGAAACATTGTAGAAAACAAGTTATAGCGAAAAATTCCAAGGTGTCTCAGATGTAGCAGCGAAACCCCAAGACCTTGAGCTCTAATACCATATGTTAAGAATCAAATACCAATATAACATAGAAAAACCTCAGACAAAGTACTCAGCGCCTTGAAAAAGAGATAATTTCAGATAATAAGCCTCTTCGAGGGGGCAACCTCCTTTTACCCCACTTAAATGTTCCAGTACAAGATTATTCAAAATGAAATTGTCTCCTTGGTATATATAGGAGACTAGGAGGTATAATTACAACTAATGGCCTAAAGCCGACATAAGTAAAATAACATTACTAATATAATATGCCCCAATTAAGGGGTGATGAGCCAATATTAGGGCTTAACAAGTTTTAGGGTGAAACTAGGGAGATTAGTTTGTGTCCGCACTTACTGATTTTTCTGATAATAGACACCCACCTATTCCACTGGATCAAAGAACAATTTTCTATTTTGGCAGTTTTTTACAGTTTTTTTAGTCCCAAACATTCAGGGCCGTAGGCCCTAAATGATGTTTTTTTGGATCGTAAATGCCTAACATGTTGAATGAAAATTTTAGGCCAAATGGAATGTGTACTCCTCAGCTAGACCTTTCCAACAGTGTATCGAGCACCCAAAACATAGATCGTATGCAAAAGTTACACCCTCGATAAGTTTATGTATCAACTACCCCCATCAGGGCCCACAAACGTTTTGGCATTTCGTCTCTCGAGGTTAGGTTTTTATCATTTATGTTTTATGTTAAAAAGGGTTTTGGAGCCTCATTGTACTCATCTTCTTGTGAATGAGTGTATCCGTCGCATATTTTCTCAGAGATAAGCTCCCATCATTCGAGCAATTTTGCTTCATTTTTCATTTTACAGTTTCGTCATGTTCTCTTTATTAATAGAAGTAAAGTTTTACTATATTTCTTTGTTTTTCTTTGTTATACATTTTTATTTCACTTTGTTCCATTTATAATCCATATCACATTTAGTTTTGAAGAAATATGAATATAGGTTGTTGAGCCATGTCATTCTAGATAGTAGTTTGTGTAGAGATGGGCTTAATTAATAGTGTCTTCATATTCTAGTAGAGATCCATGACGCAAAGTAATTTTTTATCTCTAGTATGAGAAGAGCTAGGATCCAAGATCTAGGGCATAATCTCTGTGTCGAATTCGGTATCAGGAATTCAAGATATTTCATGTTGGACTTCTTCATCCAAATAATCCATAATTTGTTTCTCCTCTACAGTGGTATGCTCATGGTAGTATGAAACATTGGCAGTTGTGTCTTGTTGGACCCAAGAAAGAGGAGGGATGTCTCCTTGATGATTCATTTTGGTTGAATCCCATTCTTGATTATTATTCATTCTAACACCCCTAAGAGAATAGTGGATAGTGAACAAAGAGATGAAGCAAGTAGCTACACTGGATGAGAGGCGTTGGTCATTTTCTTTGTGCCTCTTTGTAGGATGGAACTAGGAGAAGTGAGGGTAGATAAAATATCCCATTGACCTTATCATATCCTCCATTATTTTTAGTCCCGTGCCTTTAGGAATGAAAGTCCATAAATTCCATATTGTCCTTCCTTTGTCCTTGAGATCATAAATAAACATCGCTTTGATTGTGATGATGTCATAGAGGATGGAGAAGAACTAAGACATAATTTGCAAAGTCGTCATTGAATTCTTTAGAGTGCTACCAGTTAAAGGGTATTTCCTATTTTTTCCAAGCACTAATGCAAGTATTGAAGGTGAGTAAATACTTGTCATTGATGGAGAGGAAGAGTTTGTAAGTTTCTACGTGTTGACAAATGTGGGTGTCATAGATCCTTTTTAGCTCAAAGGTTTTGGACAGATCCCATACATCACCTGAATCGAGAGATTGAATTCAAAATATGCTAAACTTTGGAATTCCCGCATTAGCTAAGAAATCACTTGTGAGTTCCATTGGTGATCAATGATATCAAGCTGATAGATCACACCCTCTTTTTCCATTATATCTGCAATTTTATTATCCAAATGATGGATATGAGAGGGGATTATTACTTCCACAAGGGGGAGCAGGGTTTGGAGTTTTTCAATACATGCTTCAATTTTCCATACCAAAGAGATTTTATTTATTGGGAGACCATGGATCATGCCTCAAAGCATTTTGATAATGATGAGAGAGTCACCTTCTACAACCATTTTGTTGTAATTCTCTTTTTTTTCTATGTTTAAAGATATATACAGAGCAAGGAACTCCACCACATTGTTGGTGGTAATTCCCAAACCATATGCATAAACTCTGAGAATGGTGCCCTCATTATTTCAAAAAACTCCACCTAAGCCAGCTGGACCTAGATTCCCTTTGGAGGCACCATCAAAGTTGTGTTTGATGAAGAAGAAAGGGAGATGAGACTAGGAAGGAGGGGAGGCTGAAGGGGGTACAGGAGTGGAGAAATAGAAGTCAAAGAAAAGAAGTCGTGAGGACCTTAGGATGAGGGCATTAGAGGAGGAACGCTATTAGTCTTTGTCTATCCAATATTCAAAGAGAATAATCTCCCTGATGTCTTTTTGGATGTGATACCAAATTATTTCTACTTGTTTGGATTTATCTTTGAAAATCCTTCTATTTTTTTCTTTTCATATTTCCCATGGTAGAAATCTAGGTAGGAGTTTCCAAGCTCTGGACAAAATAGGGTTAGAGAAATTGATTTGGTTCCAATAAGAAATCATGTCAATGAGATTGTTGACATTTTTGGATGTCTTATGAAAGGTGGTTGAGATTAGGTCCCAAATTGTTGAGGCATATTTGCAAATTTTGAGTAGATTCTTTGTGGATTCAATATCCTGAAAACAGAGAGGAAAGATGGTAGGTCTAATGAACCCCTACTTGAAAATATTTTCCCAAGTCAATATTTTTTTTTTGGCTAGAAGCCAAAGGCACAACAAAACTTTGGGCCAGAGACTTTGGGTCCAAAAATTTACCCACAAAATAGGGGTAAAGGAAGAAGGTTGTTGATTAACTATTAGATTGTATGCTTCTTTTATGGAGAAGCTTTCATTTGGAGAATTCCCCCAACGAAATTTTGCGGGACCTTTATGAATTAGGATTTTCTAATTTTGGAGTTTGTTTTAGAGGTCCTCCCATTGAAGTTGGAGGCCTTGCTACATCCATTGTTCAACTGAGGTCCAAGTTTTCCATTTACTTTTTCTTGACGTGGTCTCCTAGTACTGCCAAACACATAATTTAGCCTAAGAAATCATGTCTTATTTTATAGGTTGGAGGCATTCTGTGTGGCTCCAAGCTTGGATTTTTTCCTAAGCATCATCTAAAAAGAGTGTGTTTTCCATTATAGATTTCCCAAAAGTTGTGGTTTTGAATTGTGTTTTATTTTTCCTGTTTGTGTTCCATATTATGGAGCCATTATTATTTCCCTCCAATCTAATAAGATTGTGATTTTCCACCTCGGGGTACTATTTCATTTTCCATATATTTTTCCACATAAAATTTGTCTTTTGAAGCCAACACCACCATATTTTTTTCTCTGAAGAATGCACTAAAAGTGTCTGGATCTTGGAGGCCTAAACCCCCAACCAATTTTGGGCTGCAAATTTTGTATCGGCTTACAAGGAACCTTTTTCTCTCCTTTTTGGCTCCTCCCCATAAAAATGATCTCTAAATAATGCGGGTAGCTTTAATGATATATTTAGGAGCAGTCATGGCAGAGAGGAGGTAGTGAGGCATGGATTGAAGAACTGATTTGATAAGAGTGAGACGATTGGGTAAATTTAAAGAGAGGTAAGTCCAGTTGGCTAGTTTTTTTCTCCATTCTAGAAATCAAGTCTTCCCAAGTGGCATTCTTGAGGGGATGTACAGTGAGGGGAGGTCCTAGATATTTATAAGGGTTCTTCTCTAAAATCCCATGATGATAGGGATATTATTTTGAAGGGAAATAGAGGTATTGAAAAACAAAAGTTGAGATTTTATCTAGTTGATAGAGGTACCTGAGGCATCAATAAAATTACAAAGCACTTGTTTGATTGCTAAAGATTCTTGAAACATAGGGATTCCCATAAGAATAGTGTCATCTACAAATTGTTGGTGAGTGATAGGGAGATCATCCCCATGAAGACATAGTCCTTCGATGTTTTTTTCCACAAAAATTTATTTGATGGTTATGGCCATCCCTTCTGCCATTAAAATAAAAGGCAAAGGTGAGAGGGGGTCGCCCTATCTAATGCCTCTCGAGGGGGAAAAAGTGGTTGAGGGGGTGCCATTACTCAAAACATAGAAAAACACTGAGGAAATAAGGGCCATGATCTAGTTAACTCAGGTGATGGAGAAGCCAGAGGTGAGAATCATTTGTTGGATGTATTTCTAGTTGAGCTTGTCAAAGGCTTTGGACATGTCCAACTTGATAAGAATTCATGCTTTCTTGGAGACTTTGAAAGAGTGAATCATTTAATGGGTTAAGACTATGTTGTCTAAGATTTGAAGAGATTCCACATATCATGATTTCCTTCCACATATCTGGATTTTTTTGGAGAGATGAGGCGAAGGATAATGGGTTTGAGACGAATGAAAATGACTTTGGTGATGAGTTTCTATACAACATTGAAAAGAGATATAGGTATAAATTTGTTAGGGTCCTCAAATTTGTCCTCCTTGGGAATTAACGCTATAAAAGTAGCATTAAGGGAGGGAAGGATGTTCTCAAAGCTATGGGAATCTTCCACTTGTTACAGAACCTCATTCTTTATAATACGCCAACAAAATACAAAAAAGTATGTTGTGAATTCGTCAGAACTAAGAGATTTTCCTTTGGCATTTAGGGATATTTTTAGTTTTTGTTTGAATAACTTCCAGATCGTTGCTTTTCATTTTTGTTAGGAACTCTTTAAAGTAGTTAAATAGAGTGTAGTCAAGGTCTGCATGGTCTGTAATATTTTTCCCCTATTCATCTTTCAAATAAGTTAGTTTGTTGGTTTTTTGTCTCTATATAGTTGACCTATGAAAGGATTTGGTATTTCAATCACCTTGTTTTATCCATTGAAATCTTGATTTCTTCTTTCAAAAGGTTTTAGCTTGTTTGTCCCAAATATCAATTTGATTTTGAAGATTTAATTCTTCCATGCTACTTTGCTCCGAGCGGCCTTGATCAATAATTTTTTCTTGAAGCTCTTGAATTTTGTCTTCCAATTCCTATTTGTCTATGAAGATATCTCCAAACACCTCTTTATTCCATTTGTTTATCTTGGATTTGATGTATTTTAGTCTCTATTGGAAGTGATATATAGGAATGCCTCAAATGTTTTGTGTTTCCTACCACCAAGAGTTGATATTATCCGGGAAGGAGGAGTGGTATTTATAGAAGGATTCAAAATGAAAAGGTCTAAGAGGAGGAGAACAAGGGAGAAGAAGGTCAAGCTGGATAGGCTAGTGATTGGATCCATAAAAGGGGAGAATGGAGGGTGAGAGGTGAAACCCAAGGAGAGGAAGAGATTCAGAGATGAGAAAGTGGTTAAGTCTAGAGGAAATTTGGTTAAACCTTGATCTGCAGTTGTTCCATGTGAAAGAGACATTGGAAAAGGGCATATCAATAAATTTAAGATGAGATATGAGGTCTTTGAAATGAGTGGAAGTTTGGTCAAGGCGAAGGATGCCTCCTCTTTTTTCGTATATGGAGGTGATTTGGTTAAAATCACCCCCAATAATCCAATGGAAGTCTCCTACCAGAGATTTAATATTTTGTAAGGAGTTAAGAAAAGAGTCTTTGGCAGGAATTGCAGCAGGGCCATAAATGTTAGTAATGCAAATTGAAGAAGTACATCCCAAGATTTGGAAGTGAATTGAGAGGGAATGTGGAGTGGTGAAGAAGGTGGTTAAAGATATTTTTGTTGGGATCCATATGATAGCTAGACCACCTGATGCACCCTAGGCATCAATGTCTATGGACTACGAGTGTTTCCAGAATTTCTAAGACAAATTCGCAAGGGTTATAATAGAGAATTTAGTTTCTTGTAGAAGGATAATGGATGGATTTTATCTAGAGACAAGTTTTTTCATCATTCTATGTTTGGTTAAACCATTAAGTCCTCTTATGTTCCAGGAGATAAGATTCATGGGGAACTTTGGGAGTTGAGAGGGGAAGAGTCTGTCACAAGGGATATTCTTTCAGAATTAACAAGCATTTCTCCCAAATCTTGGAGAAGTTGTTTGCTGTATTTATGACCTCTTTTTTTTCATCCTTGGAGGATTTAACATCTTCTTTAAAGGCACTAGTTTTGACACCAAGTTGGATAGAAGAGAAAGAAGGATTTCCTTTTGAGTTTTTTGTTTGTTGAATTTTGCTACGAATTATGGATGCTTGAACCATGTGGATTTGTTGTTCCGGGATGGATTTGGGGTCTTGTTGTCTTCATGTGTTCGCCAAAGTATAAAGGTCAAGGTAATTTATCTCCATATCATTTCAAGATTATGAATCACCTTTATTCTCCCCATCTTGTTGCATTTCTGTATTTGAGTCCTTTGGTTCTTTGGAGGTCTGGTCATAATTTTTCCTGCATTTTGTTTTCTCTTCCTAGTTTTCCTCTTAAGATGGAGATTCCAATAAGGGGGTTTGGGGTCTTAAGTTAAACGGTTGAAATTCCTATCTTTCCTCTTGAGAGGGTTGAAGAGAATCAAATTTGTTGGTGGTAGGTATATCTAGTTTCTCTTCCATAGGGGGTTGTCTTCTATTATTGCATCTTCTTGTGGTGACAGTTTCAAAACCCTCCTCATCCTTTAATTGATGGGTTCTAGTAATATCATGTTGACGGTTGAGAGGAAATTCCCTAAAAAGGTGTCTATGCTCATTGAAATTACTGCAACGAAAAGGAGTGTGCTCGTAATCAATAGGTTGGATCCATTATGAATCTTGATATCGAAGGCAGATAGATTTGGGGAGAGTGTTTGAGACATTCAGGTAGGCACAAATTCATGCAAATGAGGTATATTGGGTCTTCTTTGTTACCTCTGAGATCTTAAGAAAGGAGCCTAAATCATTTCCTATGCCTTCTAAAATATCATCTTCCCAAAAATTCAAAAGGAAGGGAGTACAATCTTATCCAGAATGGTGCTAACGTGAAGTCCTCTTTCTCTAGGGTAAATTCCTTAGACTAGGGATGAAAGAACAAACAAGTTATGTTAAATAAATAGGGACCATTCTCAAATACGTGGTATTTATCCTCTAGGTTGGTGAATATAGCGGTGAAGAAGACTTGTGAGCCTATCTTGAGAGTGATCTCTCCCTTCGATTTCCATCAATTTTGAATCCACCATTTAAGATATTTTTTCGAGGGCCATATTCCCATGAAATTTCCTATTACTGCATGATCTGTCATGAACTGAATATTTTTCCCAATTTTTGTAGATATAATATCGTATTCTTGGATTGCATCGGTCTTTGGAAGACAACAACCATTTCCTTGCATATTTTATATTCTAGCTTCTATCTCGTATCTGCAGATAGAAAGCCTGACACAAGATCATTCCCTTCTCCTACCTTTGTGTCTTTTGATGTTGTTTTATTGTCATTTAACTTGCCCATAGAGACATGAGTGGATGGATAATACGAGCCACCAGTAAAGGTAGCACTATAGGATGGAGTTGATATCCCACCTCTAGATGCTGACATATTAAAGTTGCATAGGAATCAAAATGAAACAAAGAACCCTAGGTCACCTTCCACAATCGTCTCTCTATCATTCAATTTATGTTATCAAAAACATGTAATTACACATAAGAACACTTATCATTTATGCAAATCACCCACTACATGAAAAACTTAGATGTTTCTCCTAGCCATAGACTCTGCATGTCATAAACCCTCAAGAGAAAGTCACCCCCTATCTCAGAATAGAAACTCCACCTGGGAAATCTTCCCAGCATAGACTAAGGTCTATCAAGAAACAGTTAATCTCAATTCAAGGTTCCAACTATTGCAACTAGCCTAGAACATCTCATTTCCCACATGTACGTCCCACCCCAAAAAGTGTACCCCTTCTCTGCTCAACAATCCTTCAATTGTCCCACTTCCCTTTCAAGGCCTCAACAATAGGTAGAATAGAAAGTCTCAAATCCCTGCAACTAATTTCCCAATGCATTGAAAATTAATTCTTAGCATTTCTCTCACTAGAGAGACTACTCAGGGGCTTGAAAATCCACTTTCTTTGGATCTTTCAAAATAAAAAAAGAAAGGGGGGCTCCATTTCTTGAAAGGAAATTGCAATAACATTTTCAAGAAATGGAAAGGTGTAGTGTCTGACACAACAGAAGGGTTTTTTCAAGGGATTTGGAACAAATTTAAATACCAATACATCATATCACCAGAGTCATATGTGAAAACAAAGAGGACTAATAGGATAATTGAAGACATTCTTAGAATGTATGTGATGGATCAACCATCAAAATGAGAAGATTATAATCTTTTAGTTGAATTTTCCTGCAACAATGGGTATGAGGTCTCATTGAAAATGAGTCCATTTGAAGCATTGTATGGCAGAAAATGTAACACAACAATGAGTTGGAATAATCCAACAGACGAAGTAGTTGTTGGGCCAAATTTGTTAAAGGAAATGGAAGAGAAAATTGTAAAGATAAAGATGAATTTAAAATATTTCCTAGATAGATAGAAAGTTTATGCAGAAAATAATATAGTGTTTAGAGATTTCAAAGTGGGAGAACATGTTTTTTTAAAAGTGAAGTCAAAGAAAAGTTCACTAAGATTAGGAAGTTTCCCAAAGATGGCAGCAATATATTATGGGCCTTTTGAAATATTAGAAAATATAGGGCTAGTTCCATACATGATAGTGTTGCCTGGATCCATGAGAGTGCATAATGTATTTCATGTGTAATTATTAAATAAATATGTGTCTGACCATAACCACATAATTGATTGGAATGTGATCCATGTGGAGCATGAAGGGGATTTATGGGTGGAACTAGTATGCATCATGGAGTGGAAGGTCAAAGTGCTCAAGAAAAAGGCCATAGGGTTGGTAAAGGTTCAATGGACCTTCTATGGTCCTGAAGATGCTACATGGGAGCATGAATAAAACATGTGGGCAGAATACCTACAAATTTTTGACAATTTTGAAGAAGACGGAATGCAAGACTCCATTTTGAGCAATTATAGTTCTGAAACCACATCTTAGAGTCCTAGAAAAATACGATGGGGACCTTGATAAAATGATGGTTTATTCCTTGGGTTATCCTTAATAAATGGATGGTACACCCATTGGGTTATGCTTGATAAACAAATGGTGCAATCCTTGGGTTAGCGAGTTGAGAGGAACATGAGTTTTTGGTTGGAAATGTTGTTGGAGTTGTTAAATTGCATAATTGTTTTTTCTAATTATTGTGATGTACATTTACATATATGTATATCAACATAGATTTCACCAAGGATGGTGCACAATTGTAGGGGAGGGGGAATGTAACATCACCACTATAATCCCTTGTTTAATTAATGCTTATGTAGATATAATATGTGGCTATGGCCAAGAGATGAAATATGTGAATTGTATTTCCTTGTTTTATTATTAAAATGTGATGCCAACTGTTAAGGGGACATGGAAAAGAGATGGGGGATGAATTAATCCACAAGAGAGGGGAGTGTCTCGGATAATGGACAAGAGGGGCCTAAGGGGGGATTACCCATGTATATTAATCCAACCCATTTTCCTAAATTTTCTATTTGTATATGAACCTTCCAATTTCTGATTGAATGTTCCCAAAGCCAATCATTGAATGTATGTAAGAGAGTGGGTATCAGTGGTCACATCCCAAAGTTATTAAGCACATGGGGTTTGAGTATAATCATATAGGGGAAGAGTGTGAGTCAAGAAAGGAAAGCCAAAGGGAGTAAATATGTATGGGTTGGGGAAGCAATTGGACAGAGTGTAATGCTTTTGTGTGAGGAGAAAGTTAAGAGAAAGAGAGAGAGAGATTGGAGATGGTGTAGCCATGGAGGGTGAATTATAGAGAAAGATGGAGCATATTTGTAGCTGGAAACTGAAGAGATGGGTTTTCAGGCCTAAAGAGTGAACTCCTGTGTGAGTTTCACTAAAAAAAAAGTGTTTGTTGTTTTTTGCTAGTAGTTTCCTAGCAACGACTTCCCTTGAGTTCCCATCTGAGAGATTCCTATCTAGTTGTGCCAGAGAGACCCTGATAAAAGAATGGCTCATTCATTGGGTTAGATCTGATAAACAGATGGTATATCCCTTTGGTTAAAATTGATAAACGAATGGTGCATTCCTTGGTTTGGGAAGGTCAAGAGGAAGAGAGAGCTAGTATAAAATCAGGACAGTTGTAGGAATATATCAATGGGTTGTGCGTTTTTTTTATCTATGAGTGGAAAGTGAGAGACCACTCTCTTTTATGGATTAATAGCCCCAACTCGGTTGTGACTTGTTGTTTATACTTGGAACAATCAGTCTATGGTTGGGTGGAACGTCCATCCCAAACATCTAGTTTCACAACTATTATGAAAAGATAAGTGTTTATCTATTTTCTATTTTTTATTTATGAGTTAAATTGTTGTGCATGAACTCTATGTATTTGAGAATGATTTATATGTTGTTGTGTGAATTATTAAGTTGCATTCATGCTATTTTGATATGTTTTAGATGCATCTATTTTATGGGTATAGACAATAGCTAAATCTATTTTAATTCATAGCTGAAAGCTACAGGAAATTAGTTAACTCTAAATGAAATAAATTGGTTAGCATAAATTTTAGTTTTATGTATTCTACATCATAATGTCCCTCAGTTGGGATGGGGGATGTTACATAAGCCTGGGGTATTACACCCTTATCTGATCTATATTCTCTCATGATATACCACTCCCCTCGAGGGTTCCAACACCAACCGACTAGGAAGTCTCATAGATGTGGCTCTAGGAAATCTGATTGCAACAAATTTCACAATTTGTTGATTCCCAAAATAATTCCAACCAATAGGATCTCATTCTTCTCAACCTAAATAAACCAAGGAAGTTTACCCCTTTCTCTTCATCACGATCCCTCAATTTGTGCCACTTCCCTGCAGAGATCCAACACATGGTCGGAAAAGAAGTATGAGAGTTGTGGCTCCATGAACTCCAACTATGATTATGAAATATCCAAACATTCAAATAGTTGCATATGTATCCTACATTACTTCCTTAAGTTCCACTTTTCTTCGTCTGAGATGCAACAATTCTACTTTGACTTTACTCATTCCATGTTTTTTTCCCTGAGCTCCATTTCCTTCTGGTGCTCTTCTTTCCAAGTACTCACTCATGTCATTATTCTATAGTTGTTTATATAGAAGAAACCAGGAAATACACATGTTATAGCCACTATCATATAACAATTATCTTATTCACAAGATTTCTCAACTCCAAAATATAAACATGTATTCAAATATATGTTTGTAACCATAAAACAATACTTATATGTAAGGCTACCATGTGCTTCACAAGATATAGTGGGAAATAATTCAACTCATTTTTCTTTCTTGACACAGCCTTATGATTCTAACCACCATGCCATATGAATTATTAAGTTTCTTCTCCCTTTCTATGCTCACCCTCTAGGATCAGGCTTCCCTTTTCTCCTACATAATCCCTCAGGTGATCCATCATTTTCCAAGGTGTTCTTGTGCAAGGAGGGAACTAACTTACTACCGGACTCCCACTAGTAATTTGTACCTAGTGGAAATGATAGGGTTCCATTTCCATAATATTATCCATGTTCCCGATATTTTACCTTCAATATCCATCATTTCATTTTTATCACATGCATACAATCATCATGAGACATCATCATAATAATTGCAATTATTAATTAAATCCTTCTTCATAAGGAAATCAAATTTCCAAGTATGAGATTCCCTCGTGTAATTTTTTTGGCTCTTGCAACAATAGGTTTCAGTCTCCCTCGTGGACTTACACCATTGCCATACTCAAGATCATTCTTCCTACAATTTTTCTCACATTTCATTCATCCAAATAAGTTGTGAGTATTTATGCACATTATACTTTCATTGCAGCATTTATGACAACTCATAAAAGGATCTCGGAATTGTATCTTACCAGTAATTCAATCATTTCCAACTATTAATCATATTAAGTGGAATGAAACTATCATTCATCATGCATTATTATCATACCAATATTTTCATAATGCAATCAAAATTTACCAATGAATAAATAGATGTTACAATACCCATGGCCACATCTACACAATGCATCCTTGCATTGACTCCACCACATATCTATGTCATGTATTCCACCATGGTGAGTTGGAAGGTATAGACAATTCCTCATCATCCAAACTCTTTTCCTTTCCATTTGTTCGGTCATTTGGATACCTCCCTCTCTGACCTATACAAAGCACTGGGAACATAATCCCTTAGTTATCTTCAGTGTTAACAAAGAGGTTACAGTCCAAACATCGGTTATACAGGGGAATACCATTGAGAACTTGTACAACACTATATCCCTTTCATATCCAACCACAACATGGCGTCACACATGGATATCTCTATTGGAATTTGATGCTATAGTAGGAGTATGTCTTCTGAATTGACTTGGTTATGATCTCATAACTGACATAACATAATATGAAATTAAATCTCATATAATTGCATTCAAGCATAAAAACAAAATTGTATACTCAAGGCCCCTTTCCTTTACCACATCTAGTGGAGTGTCATGATAATAATATACATTATCCAAATATTAAAATTTAGCTGAGGAAACTTTTACCTCAATTTCTTTCATCATTTACATATCATAAGAAACCAAATGCATACCTGTATGGTTGTTATGAATTACTCGATGTTACTTAATAAGATGGTATCTTGTAGAATCTCATAGGCTCTCTTCACCAACCTCTTGATCAACATTATTACCATCCTCATTTGTCTTCATACGCATGGTTATCATATGAAATAACAACATCATCAACATCTTCAACCATGACATAAACATGTTTCCTAGATACATAGTCTATTATTAGTCATATTCAATTATCATAACATCATTATTCCACATATATAGCAATTGACTACTCTTAGTCTATGAGCATGCCATATGCATGTCCAAGCATTCTTGTAGGAACTAATGAACATCAATATGAACCAAGAATTTAATATCATCATCCCTACTAATGCATGTGCATCCTAACTTCATTGCACACATCATGCATCACTTGCATTATGCACTCTAGTGCATATTAAATGTGCTTAGCTTATTATGCTCCATCTAGTTGTCCATGAATCCCTCTATATCCTTTTGACCCTATGTGTTATCACTAAGAGTCACCCTAATATTGCTAAAGGATAATCTTCGAACCCATAAAATAGGTTTGTAAATGTAGATTTATGATAGAATCTCAAATGGACAAAACTCACGATAGCAATGTTCCAACACAGAAATCTAGGTTAGAATGCATAAGAAAATAGGGTGTTGGTTAACTTAAGTTAGTGGTTTAAAGATAAATGTGAGTAGATGGAAGAATTAGGGAGGAGGATGAATAGGTATTCTATAAGTATCAGGCCTTCTAACAGATAGGTGAGGTAAAAGATCAGACACAAGAACCTCTTCATCTAAACCTTGAAACAATGATAACATTTACAACAACATCATAATCAAACATACATTATAACACAACTATAACATCTCATCAAAATATTTCAATAATGAGCAACCAGAGCAAGAAATAATTAAGATGATGAAAGGAAGTTGACTTCTATTAATCAAAATATCTCAGATCACATACATAAAACATGAGTATGGCTCTGTCTTATGAAAGCATTACAATAGGGAATCTATGCTAAACCATTTGAACCCCAAAATATCATTCTCATGTTTTATATATAGTTTAAATAGTAAGCAACAACATGAATTCCGAGTTGGACTCTCTAACCTAGGATTATCCCACTAAAAACTGCCAATCTAACATTTGTACAAGTGGAGATAACAGATTGCTAGAAACATGGAACATGTTGGCAACAACTCTAACAATGTAATCATGGAATTTTATTTTTTCTTTGGGTACATATCTATTAGTTCCATGTGTCCTCCAAGCCTTTGTGTTGAGCTCCATATTCCACCTAGTGAATGTTGATTCCCTCCAAAACCATCAAATCTAGAAAGGGCAACAAATCTAGAAATGTTGGTTGTATCATCCAATTTGTACCAGTTTTCGTAGCACATTTGCTAGTAGATTTCGTAGCGCCTGCCTGTGTAGATTGTTTTGTAGCAGATTCCATAGAAAACTACCATTTTGTGTTTAATCTTAGCTAAAGGTGTATAATCCTGTAGATTCCACTAGTAGGTATAATTATGACACTTCCCTCAAAAATTCAAAATGAAAAAGATGATCATCATAAAAAATGGGGTTTTCCAACCTTTCCACTTCATCTTTTTAATATGGCACTTATCCTTGTTGCATCTTGAGCTAGTACATTGAGATTTATCTGGGCTAGATCATCCTTGAAAAGCTGCAACTCCTATTTAAGATTTTTGTTCTGGTACTGGAAGTATCTGCTCTTCCTGTACAAGTTTTTAAGTTGTCTATGCAAAGGCATAAATCTTCTTACTTTGAACTGATCTAGCTCAAGATTTTCCTTATACATATCCATGAGCTCACTCATATTTCTCCTCTCAACCAATCATGCTCCCTTCAAGTGGGAAATTTCCTTTCATGCATCTTTGAGTTGTCTGATCAATCTCTTGAAGGTGGGGTTATCAGGGGGAGTGGTGATGTTTATGATTTCAATAGGCTTCTCAATAGTTTTATATTTACCCTTATCTTTTCTTTGGACAGGAGATTTGGTTATGAATTCAACAGGCTTCCAACAGTTTCACCTTTTCCCTTATCTTTCTTTTGGACATGAGCTTTGGTTATGAATTTTTCTTCGTCATCTTCCTTATGGGTTGATGAACTACTGAAGGGCCTCCTAGCTCTAGTCTCAACTGCTGCAGTAGGTGAAGGAAAGTGTAACTTTCTCCCCTTTTTGGGTGTGGTTTTGGCCTAGGAAACGTCTTATGTTCAAGTGTAGGTTGAGGTGAAAATTTTATTTGTGGAGAGTGATGGGCTCCGCTTTCTTCTTATTCAATTTATTTAGGAACATCTTTATCTTTGGCAATGTGTTTTCCCTTTCTCTTTCTGCTTTTTTTTGTGTGGGAAACACTACCAATTGGCAAAGGGATATGCACCTTGGATTGAGGGGTAGGGGATACCTCTAGTTGCAGATTTGAAGAGGCAATGAATTGCTCCCAAGTTATGTTTCTTTTCTTCAATTTCTCCATTACAAGCATGTTGATCAACCCTGAGTGGAAAACAATGGTGTCCACAGCCTTGGAATTGTCTTGGACCCTATCAACCATTTTTCCCATACTCCCAAACAAATAGAGAGGGATGTTCATTATTTCCTTGCCTGTGAAGTGTAGAAAAATCCTAATGTGATACTGGTAGATCATATTGAATCTACCCTTACAGATAAATTATCTCTGTATGACTTTCAACATCCTGTCAAAACACTCAACCAAGTGGCTCCTAGGAACTCCCTTATACAAATTATCTCCCTGATGTTCTAGTTTGAAGAAATCTTTAAAAAATGTTGCATTAAGAGTCATAGATTTGAACCACCTTTCACCAGTGTTGGGTATCTCAGTGGTTGTTTCAATGGTGGCCTCAGATACTTCCAATTCAAGGGTTCCTACCTTGGTGTTAGTACCATCAAATTTCAAGGCAAATTCCCTGGCTACCTCAGGGTGTCCCCTCTACATATTCTGACATAAAGTAAGGTATTCAACCCTTTGGAAGACCTCTCTAATCAGAGGTTCAACATCAAACAAGTGCATATAAGAAGGCTCAGTCTTGACTACACTCCCACCCTTGTGAGACTTCTTATGTTCAAGTGTATCCATTGATAGAAACTAGATACCAAACACTACAATGCTATGAGAGGTATGGGAATCCAAGCAAGGACATAAGTCTTTAGGTTTTGAATGGTGGTCCTTATTAAGGTTTTAGGGTTTTCCTTCAATTGAATTCTGAACTAGTGAGAGAATAATCCGATGGCTTAGAAAAGGAAGAAATTACATTCAAAGAAAAAATATGCAAGGAGGCAACACTATCAAGGCTTTAAGCCAACATTAAACCACCATGTAGGATCATCATCATTAAAACCAAAGGATCCTAAACTCTTCAATGTAAACAGATTTTGAAGTGAAAATATTAAATGACATCGTAAAGGAAAAGAGCTAATGCTAGTTTTTTGAGCATAGATGGTGATACTAGGTTGATACACAGTTTGCGCTAGAACAGGGGATCTGTAGCGCAATTTCATAGTGGTTTCTGTAGCGTAGATGACAAGGGACAATAAATAAATAGGTATGATGGCTCTGATAGCAAATTTTATTCAATTTCAGTGAATGAGGCTGAAAATACGATAGATGGTTGAGAATTTTGTGATAGAAGAGGTAAAGGGGCTGGTAGTTAAAGGAGACCACAATTTGCAGTTCCAGGTGCTACAAAAAATTAAGTAGATCCTTAGATGATCTTCAATAGATCTTGGATGGCTCAAGGAGTACTTGGACACTGTAGATTGACTGTAGATGAGCTTCAGTAAAAAAGAAGTTTCTTACAACCATCCCAATATTCAATCCACTTTTGTCAGTTGGTTTGTAGCATAATTCACTGCATTGTCTGGACTAGGAGTTTCTGTTGCGTCGATCTAGGAGTAGAATTCAAACTTTGATAAACAGTTAGAAATCGTTGATGAACAAATCACGATTATTCCCTTTTAAAAAATATGGATGCTGAAAACAATGATATGACATGAAATCAACTTCATAAATGCAATGATGATAAAGAGGAAGGGTGTACAAAATATGTGCTATGAAAACTACTAATGATTTGGCAGCATACTAGAAGGGATTTGATTTGACTCCCTAACGGGTAAAGGGACATAGTGGAGAGGTTCAAGCATATGAATGGAGGTAGTGACATGTCAAGCTTGTGTTGTCATGGGGATGATAGTGATAGCTTGTCAAATCATCTGTTGAACTAAGGGTATAAACCACATGTGTGGGTCAAATGTGTGAGCCATCCTCCAACATTTCATTTATTTGAGTTAACCTAAGCAAACCATAAGGAGAAAATAAAAAAAAAACTTAAAAAGACTAATGGATAAAAATTAAAACCCTAAGGAGAAATTTGACCCATGACAACTTCATGTGATAACACTGTGCATTATCATTCTTCTCATATTTTCACTATTTTTCCCTGATCTAAAAAATTTCTAGCCAAGTCCTCAACCATCATGCAATTCCAACCAATATTCCTTATTGGACAATGCTTCCACTTAGGTAATCAACCCCAATTTTTACCTTGTAGAAACCTTTTGTCACCTTGGAATGAGGTAGTTCTTATCATTCCATCACCTTAGAACTGTAGTATCCTTGAATCAAATAAACTATTATCATTATGGAATCCATTTCCCATATATTTTCTCAAACTTCATTTTATTTAATAATTCCTTCTGAATCCCTATCCTATCCACTTAGGACCAAACTACTTCTTCTAATGAAATATTTCCTTTCTCCATTAGCACTCAAAAGTGAATGGACCTTCATTATTCTATCCCTTGATTTCCTTTCACCTACACCCTACTTCTACTACACACTCTAATAATATAAGTGGATTTATTTATCTAAGTACTTTTAGACAAAAGTAGTTAATTCATAGCTACGAATTATTTTCCAGGAATTCCTATGCTTGCACATAGAGATGACTCACCCATCACATGAGTCACACATCACCTCCTGATATCATTTATCTATTTTTCAGCAAGCTTTGCATCTATCAACACATCTCTACCTTCAAGGCTATGGAGGCTTACCTTTCCTTCCTGTACTTATTGATGTCATTCTTCACCAATTGAAATTATGTTTCGAGTGAGAATCCCTAGTTATATGTGTTTTTGAATCATTTAGACTATGTAGCAACTAAATATTAAATTTGTTCCTACTCTTATTGATTCCTTTATCAATTTTCACTACCTACCCTATAGCCCTGCACTTCCCTCTGCAATCTCTTTATTATCTAAACTAGTTCTGCAAGTTCTACCATGCTTATCAACAATGCCATGTTATTTAAAACTCATCCCCTTTTTATCTATGAGATTTTTAATCTCCCAAATGTATCTCCATGACACTACATAGGAAACATCATGAGTATCTTCACTATTCATTACACAATACTAACATCTAGCATGTACCTCTAACATATGGAAATGTTTTTCCAAAATTAATGTTATTTGGAAAATTTTCACATTAAGAAATTGCATGGTTCACATAGTCCAATTTCCATTTTTCCCGTAACTTTATGAAACAACTAGATGCTTTCTCAGAGAACCTAAATCTTCCATCATGTTTTCCTCTAGATTACTTTTCTAGTGGCTATAATCATGCCTTGTTCTGATTTTAGAAATGAAAGTTATGTCTCTATGAAATCAACAATTTCACCCTTTTTTCACATGTTTCATTGGTACAATTAATCTCAAAATCTATATTCTATCACTTGTGTAAAGAAATATGGCAAGAATTATTTATTTTTTATTTTTTATTGAGTGTTGGTAGTAGTCCTAATTATGAATACACAACCACTCTAAATTCAGGATCTGAGGCTCCCTCCAACTTTTGCATCAATCTAAATTTTGCAACTTTGTCCTTTTGCATTTTCTCCAGACTTAGAATGTTTAGTAAAAACTGGATTCCCGAAATGGAGAAAAACTTGCAAAAACTCCCTCAAGACAAAGTTATCTATATTGATGAGTAGATAAAATTTAGACTAAATAAAAAAAGTTGGAATGGTGATATGAGGTCCCTTTTCCTCTGAAGATTTCAAAAATCCCCCAAAAGTGCTTTAGAATAGTGGATTTTTCTCTTTTTAGGCATCTCCAATCCCAATTGGGTATCTTCTTGCCTACATTTTGGACTCCCTATAAAATTTTCACCTTTATCTAGGCCACAATTACCGAGCACGACCTAGATATTTAAAAACCGTTATTTTTTATTTTCTTGAAAATAGAAGTAGAACTAGCCAAAGACCCTCACTAGCAAATTTGTATCCTTTATCACTATAGACATACCCTTTAAATTTAATCTAAAACTGAGTTTTTCTTCTCCTGTTATGACCAAAGAAAATTCTCGACTCTAGACTTTTTCGTTTTTTGTAAATTTTTATATTTATCTCCTTCGCTTTCCTCCTCTTTCTCCTCTTCTCTTCTTCTCTCATTCTCTTCTCTTCTCTCTCCCTTCTTATATTTTCTCTTTTTCTTCTTTTCTTATTTCTTCACTTCTCCTTTCCTTTATTAGTGATTTATTATATTTTCCCCTCGTCAACATTTTGACACCAAAATCACTTTCTTCACCAACATTTCAGCACCAAATTCTCTTTTCCTAGTTGATTTTTTGGTTCCAGATCTCTTTTCTTCGCTAACATTTCACTGTCGGATCTCCTTTATTCATCAACATTTCACCATCGGATATCCTTTCTTCATAAACACTTTGATGTTGGGTCTCCTTCCTTGATCGATGTTTCAATGTTGAATCTCCTTTCTTCATTGATGTTTCGATGTCGAATCTCCTTTCTTTGCCAAAACGTCATCACCAAAAGTCCTTTCCTAGTTGAAGTTTCAACATCGAGATTTATTTTCTTCACCAATACACTCCTTTATCAGTGGGTTGAAAATAATTTTCTTTTTTGACACACTCCTTTATAGATGAGTTGAAAATTTCTTTCTTAACTGACATACACTATATTGATGAGAAGAAAATATATGTCTTCATTAACATACATTGTATGGGTGAGAAGATAAAATCGATCTTCATCGACATGCGTTGTATCAATGGCAAAAAAAAAATTCTACACCTAACCATTTTTCCTAAAATGAAAACTTGTGAATGTCACAAACCTCCATAATCAGCTCCTTGGGCTAAACTTGACTGCTCCAAGCTACATTTGACTACTTAATCAACCAAGTTAACCTCTACAACAAGAAATCCCAACACAAATTAGAATTAGGGGAATTTCAACCCCATATCCTTTATGTTGAGAGAACTCAAATTTTTTCCCAACCACTCTATGCACTTGCCACAGATTTGACCCATTTTGGCCTCCAAGACCAAAACCCATTTGTTGAGTTCATATTCTCTACATACCCGTGTCATTTTCCAACTAAAATATGACCAAAAATTAAGGGATTTTGCTCGATTATGCAAATTTCAGGCCCACTCCCCAGTGAAGTCACAAATCTGACAACCCTTTGTTTCCTCGATGTCTCTAATAAATTCATCAATGGAAGCTTCCCCTCTAACATATCAAAATTAAGGAACCTTGAGCAATCTTGTATGCTTGGATATCTCTTATTGTGATCTTGGTGGTGTGATTTGTCCTCAACTAGGGCATCTTGTGAGCTTAAAATCCATGGATCTATCCTATAAAACTATCTCTAGAGAAATATCAGTGGAACTTTCAGAGCTAAAAGAGTTGAGAGAGATGTATCTGTACATGAATAGACTACATGGAGGGATCCCATCCTTCATTGGGGACTTACCAAATTTGGAGGTTATTTACCTTAAGTAGAACAATTTCATAGATCTGGTGCCTCAACAACTGGGCGTAAGTGGAAAGATACAGGTAGTGGATGTTTCTTCCAAAAAACTCACTAGTTCAATCCCTTTGAACCTTTGCAAAAGTTGAAGGCTAGAGACATTGACCATATAAAAATATTTATTCTCAGGCCCAATTCCTGACTCTCTGGGCACATGAAATTCTCTGGAATGATTCTTCACTGGGGGAAATTCGTTTTAATGGTTCAATTCCTACAAGATTGATATGCTTGCCCATGTTGACTCAAATTAAATTGGAAAACAATTATCTTAGTGGGAGCATACCAAAGGAAATTAATTATGTATCCTCCATGCTAGAGCTGATGAACATTTCCAATAATCGTCTTAGTGGTCCTCTTCCCTCATCCATAGGAAAATTGTCTTCTTTGAAGATACTTGTGATGAATGGAAACCAATTAACAGGGAGTATTCCTTCATCCATAGTTAATTTATCTTTTTTGTTGAAACTTGTGATGTATGGAAACCAATTAAAAGGGAATGTTCCTTCATCTGTAGGTAATTTGTCTTATTTGTGGATATGTATAATGCATGAAAACCAATTAACAGGGAATGTTCTTTCATCCATCAGTAATATATCCTCTTTCTAGATACTTGTGATGTAATGAAAACAATTAATATGTAATGTTCCTCCAGAGATTGATCATTTGAGGAATATTGTAAAGATCTATTTCAGAAAAAAAAGGTTTTCTGGTAAGATTCCTAGGGAGATCAGCAAGTGTAGTGCTCTGACACATATTGATCTTATCCATAACGACTTCAACATTCCCATCCCAATGGAAATCATTTGGATGCACACTCTCAACTATCTGAACGTATCCAGAAATCACTTGAATGAGAGAATTCCCAGGGAATTTGAGAACATGTCACTGCTTTTCTCTGTTGATTTCTCTAACAATAACTTTTCAGGGCTTGCTCCAAAAGGTCATTCTGCTATATTTTACCATTAAATCACTTTTGCAAAGAATCCCTACTTATGCATGCAATTCTGGGGTTCTTGCAATTCTCATGTCAATGGGTCGCCAGTCCAAGCACACATCAAGGGTTAGGTTTCTGGTTGGCTCAATCTTTTTTTAGCGTTGATATTTCTGTTCTTCTACTCATTTGTGTTGGCAATTGGGACAGTCATGATTAAGGCAAGAGTCATCAAGGAAGAAGGAGACGAGGGGGGCTGGAAAATGATAGTCATCCAGAAACTGAATTTTGGGAGCGATGACATCCTGGAATGTATAAAAAAAGAGAACATCATTGGAAAAGGAGGAGCGAGAGTTGTCTATAAAGGCATCATGCCCAATGGTGAACATGTTGTAGTGAAGAAACTTATGGGGATAGGCTCTTCAAATGATCATGGTTTCTCAGTAAAGATCAATACTCTGGGAGGTATCCACCATCATGACATAGTTTAATTGTTGGCCTTTTGCTCCAAGCTTGAGAGTAATCTTCTAGTGTATGAATAGATTACCAATGGAAGCCTCAGAGAGTTTCTTCATGGAAAAAATGTTGGGAATCTTGATTGGGATAGAAAATACAAATTTGTAGTGGAGGTTGCCCACGGTTTGTGATATCTTCACCATGATTGTCGCTAGCTTATACTTCATCGTGATGTGAAATCTAAAAACATTATTCTCGTTTCCAAGTTTGGAGCTCGTGTTGCAGCTTTTGGCCTAGACAAGTTGTTGTATCATTCTAATACCTCAGAATACGTGTATTCAGTGGCAAACACTTTTGTTGACATAGTTGTTGGTAAATACTTGTTTCACCTTTCCTTTTTGGGTTCCTTTAGTCTGCTCATATTAAGTATAATGGATGGTAGAAATGGTGAGAAAAGAT
This sequence comes from Picea sitchensis, assembly GCA_010110895.2. Classification (NCBI taxonomy): domain Eukaryota; kingdom Viridiplantae; phylum Streptophyta; class Pinopsida; order Pinales; family Pinaceae; genus Picea; species Picea sitchensis. The sequence goes on along the minus strand of SNQJ01S0120682.1, from coordinate 14,878 downwards.
CCATATGTATTGATCGATAACCAATCTTCGAAGTGGGTGGCAATAGAGTTTACGGTTTAGCTATTGAATTAATTTTAATTATTGAAGCTTTCTGAAAATTTAATGTTGGTTATTGAATTAACAGAGTATGCATACACACTAAAAGTGGACGAGAAAAGTGACGCATACAACTTCAGAGTGGTTATGCTTGAGCTGATTACAGGGAAAAGGCCAGTGGGTGAATGTGAATTTGAAGAGGGAGTGACCATCGTAGAGTGGGCAAAGAAGATGAGAAATTGGAGTAGAGAAGGAGTTGCGAAGATTATTGACCCAAGGCTCAACAACGTCCCAATGGAGAAGTCCATGCATATGTTTTATGTGGCTCTGCTCTACGTACAACAACAGAGTGTCCAGAGACCCACCATCCATGAGATAGTCCATTTTCTTACATACTTTCCTTCTCAACATTTAGCCCGAAGCCCGGCAATACTTTTCCATTCCCCAGTTGCATAAGGAAAGGAATCAAATTAGTGATGTGGGGCCTTTCTTGGAATTGTTATATGTTTTGAGTTTCTTAATGAATAGGTCCTCCATTGCGATTTTTTCGTATGAAATCGTTCATCTATTCATTGGTGGATACCATGTCAAATATCAAGTTTAGTGATGATCAACTTTTGGGATCTATCGAAATAATAAAAAAATGTTTATGATGGCATCATGTTAATTAAAAAATTGTTTTTTTAAATTATTATAAAAAATTTAAGACATAATTAATTAGTCACATATAATTATTAAAATGATTTAGAATTAATGTAAAATGTAATATTTTTATTAGAACTAACTAAAAAATTATTTAAAAATCTTAACAATATAATTAATCAATAATTTATGATAGTTAAGTGATAGAAAATCAATATATAACAAGATAAATGGAAAGTGTGAAAATGTTGTATATGTGATGTTATTTATATTTTGAATATATAGTATTTTTAAGGAAATTTGGAGGAAAATTGAGTGGGGTGTTTTATAATTAATTATTTAAGTTTCTTAAATTGGATTTTGATTCATTGAGAGTAAGACTATGATCAAGTAAATAATATACAAGCACAAACTAATTAACCTGAAGAGTTAGAGGCTTCTTATCACTATTTATCAAATGCAATTTCTTGATTAAATGATGAGGTCAGTGGTATTGTTTTTGTTAAAATTTTCCATGTTTACATTTTTTATGATATTAAGATGGTTGGTAATGATGATGATCACCATCCTAGGAGACTAACTTTGGTATTTTAGACCTAAAGAAAATTGATTAAGGAATTAATTGATTTGTTTTAACATTTTATTGTCGAAAAGTTTGGAGAGAATTTCCTAGATCTCTTGGGTTTCCATGAGTAACAAGTTATGAAGATCCATAATGATACATATATTTTGAAATTAATACCTAAAGTGCTTTTTATCCTCCACTTTCTCGGTATCACAAAGATTGCATATTCTTTCTTCCCTAGGATATTCTTGTTTTAATTTATTTTTACCCCTTTTTTTCATCCCAATGAACATAATATATCATATATAATCTTGATTTAATATCATTGGAAAACTCATTTCAACCAACCAATACCATTATAACACATGGATATAAATTATTTTACTAAAATATGAAAACGACATTCAATCGAATCCAATTCATTTTTTCTCTTATTTTATGGAGAACGACTAGAATTGAACCTGCTATGGTAAGTTTAAGTTTAATCCAGTCCCTTAATTTCATTATGAAGGTTGTGAGAGTTGGTCCTTTAACAATTTTATTTTTATTCTTTAAGCTAACTATAATACACATATATACTTTTGATATTCCAAGTTGAGGTTAGTGATCTCTTTATAGTACTTAAATTTTTTCTTATTTTATCCCCCCGTGTTCTCCAATGGCTTAACCAAGAATCAATGTTTTTTTGTCACCCTTTCTTATGTCTTAGAGGCTAGAATTCAAATATACTAGGAAGTCTCTTGTCCTTGATGTTAATTGTCATGTGCTTATACATTGGGTACCTAATTGTACCCTTTCTCTTAATTGGCCAAAGATCATCCTAAGAGGAGGATTGGACAAGGTATATTCCTTTAAATTTTAACATTATAGATTATAAAACATTTCTATATTTACTCGATTTTCCTCCAAATCTATAAATGTTGCAACCTAAAACTTCACATCCATATCAAACATGTACTAAGATAACTAGAGTAACAAGTGTGTTAGAGATGGATTTCTTTCTTTGCTTAAAATGAAAAATCTTCTACACCATCTTCTTCCACAAATATGCTAATATGAGGAAATAAAATGGAGAAATTACAATCGTCCTCAATACCACAATAGACTTTAATCCATACTCCATTAATATTTTTATCAACACTATAGTTCCACTTGAGTCTTTGACGAAAGTCAACTCCAAGGTACTTGTACAAGTTATCTTTGTCTAAGCCATTATTGTCATACACAAAATTAGGGTAAGCAGTGTGCTTGGATTTGATGGTTAAAAAATTTGATGTTGATCATAGTTCACTTGCATTGTTACTATATAAGACACTCCAACACAATTTTATTTGACATGGTTGGGGCACATATTACACAAGGTGTTTTCTTCATATTTAGTATTCTTGGGGATCCTCTTAATCTGGAGCTAATAACATGCCCTTGAATGTGAACTTATCCTTATAGAATCTAATTAATAAAATAATTTAATTTTCTACATGAGAGCTTTGTTGTAACTTTTGATCCAGAGCTTCGTTTTGAGAAAAATTACAGTCATTGGAAATCTCTAGACAAGAAGAATTAGTCTATGAGGTCTAATTGGAGAAATAAATTAATTATAAAAATGAAAATTTTGACACCCCCTCAGCCTAACTGAGAGATAGGGGTCTGGGTGACATTACAAGTGACTTTTCCATGCAACATCTAGTAGTCCACGTCGAACATTTTGGAAACTCGGATCTGATCTATGATCTTAGAAAAGTTTCAGTGGCGTGCTCAAATAAAACAGTTACATCAAGTGACAATGATAATCCTTTTATGGAATAACAAGTCTAATTTATTCTCTCATATCAAAATGCATACAAATTTGCAACCCTCTCTTGGTGGCAATGACTCCTTTTGTATTCAGATTCACATAAAGAAAATTGAAATCTCCTCAAACACAGGTTGCTCTCATTTTCAACATTATAATCATCATCAGTCTACAAATATGACCAATAAATCAAATAATGATTTCCTATTGGTCATTGCACGTTTAGAACAACAATTCACTCCACACAATAGTAATACTTCGAGAAATTACAAAATTAGAGTAGCATGAGAAACACCGGCTGTAATACCAAATGATGGTTTTAAAGGTGCAACGAAACTAAAAACACCCATACACTACATTTTCAAAGCAAGGGACATAGGGAAATATGCTCCCAAACCCCCAAAGGGCAATTTTATTTATCAAACCATTCATGTATCTCCCATTTTTGTACAAATGGTCCCTTATATAACTATAGATGACCATAATAATTATTTCATAATTATCTAATTAGTTCAAACGAATACCCAACCATATCCTTAATTAACCCATATGATCTCTCCACAATATATCCATAATTCTCTCAAACCTTCATCCCTACATCTACTCATTTCTCTCCATCTCTCATTCATACATAGATTTTCTAGAATTTAGTCTACCTCATTACAAACCATATAATTTATTCATATAAACATTATAAGTATGAGTATTCATTAAGTAGGAGTTATTTATCGTACTTCCCCTTCCTCTCTTTCATTAGTCCTTTGAACTAACTGTTGGATCATGTTGTCATTGATGCCAATGGTTTGATTACTTGGGAGATTGTTGGATCATATGTCATTGATGTAAATG
>SNQJ01S0120680.1:27158-38727 GCA_010110895.2 Picea sitchensis | reverse complement strand
AAAAGCAAACACATTGACACTCGTTTTCATTTCATACGCGAGCTAGTCAATAATGGTGATATTGCACTACAATTCTGTGGTTCTCGAGATCAACTTGCTGATATCTTTACAAAGCCACTAGGAAAGTCAGTTTTTTATTTTCAGAGACAACACTTAGGCATAATTAGTGCTGATGTTTGTAACTGTTGAGTTTAAGAGGGAGTGTTAAATATAATGTAACCTCAACAGTCTGAATGTACACTGCCAGCTGTACTGGACAACTGTACTTTCTATTTTTGTCTTGCTTGAGCCTATTTAGTTCAGCTATTTCCCTTTACATTGTAACTTCTTCAGTACTTCTTCATACATTTCAATATACTTTTCTATTCTTTTCTCTCTGCATTTCTCTTTGCTTCACAATTTATCAATAAGAACCTAGTTGAAATTAGAATTATGGTGAAATTTATTCAAATCAATCAGGAGAAGCATTTCCTCATCTTGGTACCAAGAGTCGATCCATGGATCCCAATCGGATCACCTTTTGGTATAATGTGTTTTCAATTACTCTTTTGAAGGTGAACCAAAATATTACTCTCAATCCATCAACATCCTAATCAATCACTCGAATTCCTAATCATTTCTATTCTAACTAGAGTTTCTTGTCATCAAACTAATAAGACATGCAATTAGGGAGCTCCCTGTCGTGATCTTAATAGAGACACATTGACAAGGGATAAATTCATGTTCCACAATATGAATATAATTTCCTATATTTATATGCAAATCTTAATGGCAATTCATTCTAATGACATAATTTGAATCATGTCGAAAAGGTTTAATTTTTCTTAATTTTTTCTTTGTTGCGTAGAAGGGAAAGAACAATGAATCTCTGCACGGTTATCTCACCTAAAGTTTTGGGGAACTTAGGGGTGTGTTTAATTAAGTTTTTTGTTTATGCTTAATATACTTTGCAAGGGATTACTAATATTTGTTCACAGTTCCTCCTGGAAGAAAATTGAATACTTTGAAACTGACCAAAACAAGATCCAATTTTTGGGAACCGATAAAATTACTAATCCTTCCTCTTATTTCAAAGGAGGGCTTGATTCCAACCAAAATAATTCGAGAGTTAGGAGGGAAGCATATGATTCATCTCCCATTTCACCTGGAAAGGGAACTAGACATGAAACCTTCAAATGCTTATACTGTCTTTACCCCTTATCTAGTACCTCCTGAAACAAGAGGCAAACCAAGATCTTAACCTCGTGAATTTTCATCCTGCACTCATTATATTCTCATTCAATAGCATCTTGGAATTATCAACTTATCTGTCAAAACATAATGAGGTAAAATTGTCTACATATGAATCCAACACTTGCTTTCCTTGGAGGCATCACCATCAGAGAAAAGTCAGTTGGATCGGTTTACCCCTCCTTGTTGACATCTCTGGACTGATTTCATACTTTGGCATGTACCACTACACCCGTGATATGGCCAGGAATCCTTCTCACCTAACTGCTCATGAGTCGACCCATATAGCTAGATATTACTACTTAATGTTAACCTTTCCTTCCACATCATCCTTTTTAAGTATGTTTCCCCCTAAACACTTGAATTTCCCAACTCTAGTTGAACATATGGAAGAGTACTTATATATTTCATTTATATATGGGTCACTTAGTCTGAGAACATATTTCTCACCCAATCTAAATTTGTTAGAAGAAAATTTGTAGTTGTGGCCAAACAAAAATGCCCGTGGTATGCATGCATGATGATCCATACGATGTAGAATATCTATCTATATTATTTTGGGAGCCCCATTCACTTTAATTTAACTTAACAATTTACTTTGGTAGTTTCCGAAAAACTAATGGGATGAACTAAAATGAACAAAATATATTTATCATATCAAAGAAATTCTTGTATCACCCCACTTCCCATACACCCAATTATACATATAATTTTATTTACAATTTCAAAGGGTGAATCATACTTTAAAATAAAGGGAGGTTGAAATCACCATTAATAGTGTGGGAAGTATAAGTAAACCCATTGGGGATATGGACACTTGTTGGAATCGGGGCTATGATTATAAAACATCTAGGAAACTTCATCGGGGCTATGGATGTTCACTGGAAGTGAAGCAATGTCGATAACAAAGAGATGAGGAACACACTTCTGTATGTTCCTGTTACTAAATAAAATATCAGGACCCATCGTCGAGCTGGAGCTAAGAAAAGTACCCATTTAAAATTCACCTCATATACTGGTCACTGAAAAGGATATTTTAGATAACTTTGCATGGTATGAGATCACATCTTTTAAGGATTTGACATTCATGTGGTACCCACAATTATGATCATGCTTATTACAGTACTATGGGTTAATATTACAGTCAGATGTGAAGCTAGAGACCTAAATATTCATTGATAGGTATAATTGGTTCTACTAGCGTGTCACCAATTTTTGTAACCACAACAAGCCTCCCAGTTCTCCTATCCCCCACAAGATAAAATAAATGCCCCCCCTACAAGTTTTATATTCAAATACCCAACCTACCCACATTTTGGTATCACTTATTCTTCTTTGTCCTACTTAGATGAAAATGACAGTTATTGGGAAACACTCATTTAAGGGACCTATTATAAATCATATTACTAAATCCAATATTGATTTCCTTACCTCCAATCAGTATCAAGACATTTGGAAAACATCATACTGAAACCCTGTAGTCAAGTGATGTGTTGGTACTCTAACAAAAATTTAATTAGATACCATATTTCCCATTGGATGTCTGCGGCTGAACAAGTGGCGTAGCTTGTATTGTGATGCATCCTGGTTGACCAACATCCCTTATTTTTACTGGGAACAATTCAAAGTTCATCTGTTAAATCTCTGATCAGGTGGAAGTGGAAATTTCTTCCCCTGGTATTGGGATGTCTATTTTGGTGATTCAAAGTTTGGAATTTAAAATACTTAATTTTGGGGCCTGACCCTCCCTTCCATAACAATTCATATTTTCTGATTCACATACCATAGTGCCAATTTCTCAAAAAACCGAACAACTATGTGTTACCTTTCCTTCAATCATTTTCAACAACTAATATAGGGATAATCATAACAATCAAAAAAATCATATGCTCAATTTGTGATCTTATCGATGATCCTCAACAAAGAAAAAAGGGGGGTGGATTTTTTTTAGAAATCCCTCTAATATGATCAGGAAAAGATATTCTATTCTTACCAACTTGCACCCTCTATATATATGAGATAAACCAGATACCTTATATAATATGTCACCTCTTACTTGTATTCCATACCCAAACAACATGATATGTTACATGGATTTCGCATCCAAGCAACAATAAAAGAAGCTAGGGTTGCATCATTAAATTAGCATAAATAGGGAGAAAATCCTACCATATGTCATACTAATGGGAGGTCAAATTTGATGAATATGGTCCATTCAAATTGATTGGATTGTAAATAGATATAAATTGAATGAGAAAATTGTATGAAAGATGCGCTTATTTTTTCCCTTGTCTATGTAGGATGAAAACACTTCTTCTTATTTATGAATGACACGACCTGTTCAATTGAAAAATGAGAACAGGAACCAGTAACGAGAGGAAAAGAAGTGAACCTCACACTTTGAATAAAAACAAGATCAACTATAATGGAAATTAATTGCACAAACCAACAGTATGCAAGTTCTCCTATGAAATCGAAGGGACCATGAACATGGATACCTTTTTGAATCATTTTCAATGGCTCGCACCCATAGGGATGTGATCATTTTCTAAACACTATGGAACCTGTATATACCTGTTTTCACAACCTGCAAGCTACGAGCATGAATAATATATAATGTGAGCATGCATCCTTAAGGAAGTTTTGTAAAATATTAAGCCATAACCTTCTGAAAACCTGCACGCCGCGTGACGTTCCCTGTGGGCGCCACTATAGAAAGTCCCATCTTTTGTGGTACTTTCAGGACGTGCTCATCTTGAATTTAGTTGCACCCCCAAAAGTATATCACAACCTCGTGCCACAAACCATGAAACACCATGAAATCTTCTCAACTATTTGTTGCGAGCGAAACCTTTAGAGTGTATTTATGAAGACTCAACTGTGAACCCGCAGACCACATGCTTATCCCTTTTTGGAAGAATTGATGCGGGAAATATTTCATGGAATTTTTCTTAACATCAACACATCGAATCCTATTATTCTGAAACCCCGCAACCCACGAATTCATCGAAGGGATTCCTGATGCAAGATACATGATTGTTATTCATCAAGCCTAGACCTAAGTCCCGCAAACCTGTTCACATAGATATACATCACCAGTATTCTTACTGATGATAAGTGAAAAGATTTTTCCTTATACATGTATCACCTAACCTGACCTCTCACACACATAATATCCATGCAGAGTGGAAGAAGTACCATACAATGTAGGAAACCTTCGATAAGTTGAGGACAATTTTAGATCAAATTAGTTATTTTAGTACAAAAAGTAATAATTGTTTTTGGATTTTCATGTCTTGAAGGAATAATGAAGTGAGAAATTAAGCAAGCAGAAGATGATTTTCACGCTCAGGACTTGATGAACAATGGCCATATCCCTGGTCACATGAAACACACAGGCTATGAGTATTATGAAATGTGAAATATTACATGGCATAAAGGAATCACATATCACTGGTTCATGCAATATCATACAGACTTAGGGTAATTAATAATGATGATGCCTATTAAAAATAGAAAGAATCGAGAAGGACAACATTTATGGCACCCCTTCCTCATCGTCATACCTCATCAGGGATCACCTGAAATATTATAAAAAGGAAGTAGAGAGAAGGGAAACTTCATTTTTTTTCAAAGAGATGGGTAGAACATGATATATCTTAGTTGCAACATTGGGATTAATACACTCATTCATTTGTCTATTTATGTTAGGAGGAACTATCATGATTCAATAGAACCAAGTCAGTGAGGGGATTCACTTGTTTTTGAAAGAAGTAGAGCACCTTTCACCAAAAAACACAAGAGGAAAATTGATATATGGTAGTAATACACAGTTCAACCTAACGTCTATCCAGATCAAAACAAATAGCCAAGTCAGGACCTTGTTGCATGAAAGCAACATGAATTTAGAGTTCAACAACTATTCATGTTTCCAAAAGGATAATATTAGGGAGAATGATTTCATCTTCTTCTTGATCAACTGGTTCCCCTAAACCCTTGTCATAGGTCTATGGTCAATGAACAAGTTCACATGTAGTTGGTCATCACCTTGACCAAATTTTCATGGGGAAATCCCTTCACCCCCAAGGATTTACAGTTTCTCACCTACCCGAGGGACATCATAGAAGAAAGGAATATTATTTTAATGATTTATTTTGGCTCCACAAAATCTAAATATAATGGGAATGGGAAGAGTAGGGAAGTTGTAACTAAAAATCGTGTAGTTAGGAAGGTCAACAATCCCACTACAAGTAAATAATAAATTCAATGTAACAAAGAGAAGGGGGAGATGGAAAATCGAAATTGGGTATTGTATAATTCTTTATTGAACTCAAATAAGGATAGGAAATCCCTATGTTTTTTTATTCATGAAAATGAATTAATTATTTGAAGGAGGATAATAGCAAGTTCCTTCATGGTTCCTTTATTCAATGGTTCACTCTTGGTGATTTCTTTATGAAAATGTTTGAGTTTTTCATTATTGTCGATTGTCATTTGTAGGAAATAGTTATAAAATATTATTTGATTCTGTAAAATTGGAACTACTTATATTTTGCACATTAAATTATACATCTGTAATTGATTCTTCTATTGTTAAGTAGGATTGTAGTTGCTCTTTAGAATATGATTTCACTACCATATTAGACTAGACATGCATTTATAATTTAGCCTAGTTCTGATGAAAATCCTCTCTATGGAGAGCAATTCATTTAGTTAGGAGAAGTGGGGCCCATATGTCGATGGAGGTTGCTATTAAAATGAGAGTGGGTCTAATTTGGGACCTTCCATTGAGAAATTCTCCCTCATGTTGATGTTTGCATTTTTTCCCATGTCAATAAGATAGAAAATGTTGTTCCTTAGGGATGGTCAATCCTAGGTTCTCGAGAAATTATTTGGCATCCAATGAATGGACTTTATCATGGGATGATGGCAAGAACACGTTTCATGGTTTCATATCCTGATAGTTTAGGAATGATCGTTGACTATCTAAATTGTAAGAGAAAATAATCCTCTAGATGAACGATCCATATGCAATAGGGTTTATGTAATCATTCCTCATGTCGATTGTTAGGATATACATTCAGTCAACTTCAACCCCATCCATCACATCATCCATTGGTTCAATATATCTCTCTCCCGTCATAAGGTCGATAGGTTGTATAACCCCAGTTCCGTTGGCTTCAAATGACATCCTCCCTATTTTTAGAATTATAATTGCTTCATTGTTATTGACCCATTTGAATCCTAACAATGTTGGGTAAATGTCCTTTTTATCCACAATTTCAATGACCATGAAATTTGCTACTTCTTTGACACTAACCAAATTTATTTCAATGTCTTCTAGGAAACCAATAGGATAACTCTAGTATTGGTTGGCCAATTTCAACTAGATGGGCGAATATATTAGTGAGGGATTCCCCATCATATCCCATGACATTTTTGGGAGGATGTTCATGTTATATCCTTACTCCAACATGATATCTCATACCTTGTACGCATGGATCTAAACATCCATTTTAAATTCTTAGTTGGTCTAAGGTTTTTTCATATAGCCAATATGATAAACTATATTTTCTAGTAAAGAGACATGGATGGGATATTCATCCTCCTCATTGGTCAACTTATCTAGATTTGGTCACAACCTCCTCCTTGACTCTTCATCATCTAGGATTTTCATAAATATTTGGAAGAATTTATGAATCCAATCAAGTGGGGAAACTTCTTCCTTGATCTTCCACTAGTATCCCCTCGTTTTCTCTTACCATAAATATTTGGGGGAGTTCATGTTGATGATTACAACTACGTGAGACATCCTCTAGGACATGGACCTGAGAGAGAGCCCTTGAGATGGGTGTGTGGTTCCTATCTGAGACAAAGTTGGAACATTGTGATGGCCTCCCCCTTACAGAGAGTTGAGAAGAACTCCAGATGATTCTCTTGTGTAACGCAGTGAGAAAAGAGATTTGTTGAGTTGGGCATGCATGTGGCTAAGCACAAGGTGAACGTGTGAATTCCCATGAGCTGGTTTCATCATTATGAGACAGAGATGAAGACGATGTATTATCCTCCTCTAAGCAGAGAGTTGAGATGATGAACTCCAGATGACTCTCCTGTGTAATGTAGTGGGAAATAAGATTTGCTAAGATGGGCATGCTTGTGGATGAGCACATGTGAACAGTATCCTAGTGGCTGAGCACTAGTGAGTGTGGTTCTCCTATGAGACGCAGTGAGATAGAGATATGGACATCCTTATGGATGTGCCCCTAGTGGCTGAGCACTAGTGGGTGTATGAGATCCCTTGCTATATTGTTCAAGAGTCAAACTTACCTATAACCCTACTAATTGTGTAAAGGGTACAAGTCGGCCCCACCTTAATGTAAAAGATAATTAATTTAAAATATAATTAATATAAAAGATAATTAATATGGTAATTATTAATTAAATTTTTAGTTATTAATGTCATCCCTATTGTGCCAATAGACACATCATTTGATGTGAAAAGTATTATATAAATAAAGGTGAATCTCCATTGAGGAAACACACTTAGCATTGTGTCATCTCATGATTTCAGACGTTGTGGTATGAAATTGTGAGAATTACAACACCCTCTTTTGTTCTAGGTTTGGTAATGGTGTGGGAGGTCTTTCTCTTGAAGAATATAACAAAGGATTGGTTGGGTTTTCTTCCCTTGTTGAGAAGGGTTTCCCAGGATACTTCTTGTGTTCTTGCACGTGGTCATTCTTCTTGTGGTCTTGGTTTACTGCAGTAGTTATGGTTGAAGTTAAATGCTAAACAAAAAATTGAATTAAATGCATAAGCCATAGCTCATTGAAAACTCAACATGGTATCGAAGCAAGTCTTGAAGAATACCACTTCCTCAAGGATGAAAGAAGACCGTGGTCACCTAAAAGACTGTCAAACCCTTGCTTCCATTACAAAGAAAAGAGGTCAGGCCCCACAAAAAATAGAGAATGGAAACCATGGGATAAGAACTTATCGCTGGCATAACGAAACAAGGGTTGGACCTCTCCTTTAGTGGTAAAGGCTAAGGCCGGACCTCCCTTAGTTTTTTATGGAAAGGAAAAAGGCTAGTCGTAGGCCTCTAAGACTATTGCAGCCTAGAAGGTGTTAGCACTCTGTAAATTTGTTTGGATGATAAAACAAACAACAAAGGTAACCTACAAACCAACTTTAGAGCTGTGTACTAGCCTTCTCAGCGCAGAGAGAGATCTCTCGTATCACTTGGTGTTTATTTGACAATCAATGGCTAGGTTTTGTTGTTTTGGGGGTTTTTTATAAATTTGTTAGCAAGGAAGGGGAGAGACACTTAGGGCTATGGAGTCAACCTTCTAAAGATGAATGGAAACACTAACTGGCCAATAGAACTCTCTAGAGGGTAAGGGATAAATGAGGTGATGAATTTGAGATATAAATTGAACTTGCAGAGTGTAAGAAGAAAGGAGAAAACAAGTAACTGCATCAAAGCATTAGTGAAATGAATTTTGAATTAGTTAGGAATAACTTAACACAGTTTAAATTTCTTAAGCCAAGAGCATCACAAGATGAATTCTGGGCCTTTAAACTATCCAATTTAAAAAAATGACAGTGTAAATGGAATAAAAAATGAAGGAAATACATACAAAGAGAGAAAAAAAAACTCAAACCACCACCGTTAGAATCTTTTAATGGAAACTTCAAGACTTTTGCATGTGTATTCAATTCATCTTCAAAAAATTAAAAATTAAGTTCCGAACAACAAAATGGTGCCCTTGCACTTCTGCCAGCCCTTAATACATTTGGAACTCCTAATATTTATACAAGTTTGAGTTCCTTCAGTTTGAAATCGATCACAATGCTTGAAATGAAATGTTTCAGTTTTTGAAACTGATTACAATAATTACAAATGACAGTTTCGGTATTTGAATTGATTACACTGATTAACAATAAAATGTTTGATGATCTGGATTCTAACTCTTCTGATGTTTCAACTCCTTTCTTTTCCACTTGTTTTGTCCTGGTATTTTGCCTGATCTGCCATCTTCAATGACATCTCTACATCATCTATTGGTCCCTGGAAAACTACGCTTTGTCTTATCGAACTGTACTATCTCCTTCCACTGCAAGTCAGAAGGGATATCATAATCCATCATTTCTTTGATCAGGATCTCCAGGTCAATGCAAGAGGCATATGCCATGACTGGTAGTCCAACTTTCACTGCTTTGAACTGATTATGAATCTCAAAATCTGTAATCAGATGTTCAACCAGGGTTTCTCCTTTCATTTTTTCCTCGAGGTTTTCAAACTTAGAGTGATCCATTCTACACTAGGTGAGGCAAGAGTTGTATTCTTACTAATCATGTAATTTTCCTTTGCCATCCCAAAATGGTGGGAGGCCTTTAATAAACAATTATTCAAACAAATCCTTGAACTCTTGCACACTTTGCTCCATTTGTGTTGCCTTGTTTTGGAATGATTTCAGCAGGTTATGTTTAGAAATAACCCTCTTGGCCCAGATGATCAATGTAGTTCTATATTTGGCTCCAATGGTTTGAACTTATGTAGTAGGGATGGATTTGAGCAAGTTTATGGCATTTTGGGCTCACTTTGATAGTTTCTTCGCTAGAGTTTCATTAACAATAGTGCACCTGCTTATGGCTATGATGGCCATGCTATATTTATCATTGATGAAATTCAAATACACTCTGAACTTGGCAACTTCAATAGCTATAGAATCCCAGATGATGTGCTTGGCTCCCTGCAACAGGCCTTTGCCTCTCAATCTCATTTTAAACTTATCTATCCTTTCCTGCAAGGCTCCATTCTCCTTTTGAAATTGATTCATTCTTTCATTTTTTGCTTTCATTTCCTACTTCAATTTCTATATGTCCCCTTTTAACCCCTTGATTTATCCTACCTTCAGGATAAATTGTGACATATCCTGGATAAGTCCTTTAGTGTTTGGCCCGGCTTCTATAGTGGGAGGTACAACCAAATCCCTTCTCAACAATTATGTTTTCTCTTGTGACTATTTCATCTTTTCTTTCTCTAGTTGCAACACCTTAGCTTTGTAGTCCAATGCCTCTTGTTGAAATGCTTCTTTTTCCTGTTCCAGAGAAACAAAATCTGTTGTTTGAGGATGCTTTGTGGCAGACATTTTCAGTTTCTTCTTCAAGATTTGAATCAATTTGTCCTTCTCATCTAATCAGGATTTCACCCCTTGGGGGCCTTCAGATTCCAGCCTCTTGACCTGAGTCTGCCAAGCTCTGTTGGATGTCTTTTCTTGCCCCAACTACCCTTCCAATTTCATTGCATAAGATGACATCTTGGAATTATTCAGGCTCAGGTAATGAGAATACAACATATCATTGGTTTTCTTATGGAATTTAACCTTGTCTGGAGCACTGATATTGTCATACTTTATCTTATCTCAAATACTTTGTCTTCATCTTCAACTGCAATGTTAAAGGTCCTCTTCTCAATATCCCTTACTGTGAATAGAGAAGACTTGTGTTGAGAAATATTTTCCACTTCAAGGACTAACTCCCTCATCTCACCCAGGGCCATCTTTCCCTTCTCAGCATATTATTTTGCCAAATCTTCTTTAGCTTGATAAGATGCCCCAGATGTTTTATCAAAGATGTGTTTTTTGTTGCTAAAGGTTCTCGAGCTTCCTTCACTTTGGAGTTTGATTCCCTTTTCAACCTCTACAGTGCTAGTACCACTCTCCACCATATCCAGATTTACTTGTTCTTTAGGCTATTCCTCCTCTAAATCCACTATCTATGGGGACTGTGTAATATTCATCTTCTTATGAGCACTATGTTGATCACTGGTGCCCATAGCCTATGAATTGCTTCTCTTGTTGTAAACACTTACCTTGGGGACTTTGAATATCAGTTTCTGAGGATCTTGCTATGTTTGACTATGTTGCAGGGTTTCCCCCACTTGCTTTGTTTGAGTTGGTTTCAAGATTTCTTCCATATCAACACAGACTTCTAGGTTTGACAGCTTATAAAAACCCTCAAAATGTTCATTCCCGAGCATGTCTGTTCATCAATATTCTCTTGGATATGATTTGATGTGGATCATATCTTATTCCTTGTAGCTGTGAAAAACCAAACTCTTTGAGCTTTTCTTGAATCTGAGATAAGCATGATCTAGTTTTGAAAATGAAGGGTCCAATGATAAAAGGGAATTTGTGTTAATGTTTATGCCATTATTATAGTTCTTTGCATTTCATAAAGATAAGAGCATAATAAGAACAAGATCACTGAGAAATACACATCCACAAGAGACACAACATTTATCCTGGGAAACCCTCTAGGGGAAGAAAACCCA
>SNQJ01S0120680.1:0-25478 GCA_010110895.2 Picea sitchensis | reverse complement strand
TCGCTGCCGAAAAAGAAGAAAACAAAAGCTGCCAAGTTTGTGAAGAAGATGGATGAAATTCCAGAAATTTGCGTTCCTCCAGAGGGTCTGATCCAGGTTTTCTTGTCTCTGGCGGATCGCGCCCATGTGGGTCAGTTTACTAGCCTTTGGCCCTCTCCAAAAACAATGGAGACCTGGGTTGTCAAAAAATGGAGGCCTTTGATCAAGAACATGTAACCTCGTATTTCTTGGGGAGAGGCTACTTTTTGTTCGAATTCATCTCAAAAGAGGATAAAGATCCTATATTTAGGAATGGACCTTAATTCATGGGTCCTCAGAGCATGTATCTCAATAAGTGGACGCTGGATTTTGATCCAACAGTGGATGTTCCGACGGTCATTCCTGTGTGGGTTCAGTTGCCGAATCTCCCAGTGCATTGCTGGAACTGGGATTCTCTGAAGCACATAGGCAACACTCTGGGCAAATTTATTGACTGGGAAAACATCAAGGACCAATATGACTGTGCCTGAATCTGTGTTGAGGTTGACTTAGAGGTGGGTATTCCGGAGGCAATCAAAATAAATGTCGACAGTTGGTCTCATGTGCAAAAGATAGATTATGAGAAGCTTCCCTTCAAGTGCCAGAAATGTCACGAATACGGTCACTTTGTCAGGTGCTTCCCGAGAAATGGAGAGGCGGAGAAAGGAAAAGAGGAGGTTTGGAATCAGTTTAAGCGGTCAAAGACTACCCATAAAACCCCAAACCCTACTGGGGTTCCAAATGGTAAAGGTTCTCAGCCGGCTTCAAATCAACAAAACGCTCCCCCGAAGGGTCAAGAAAACAAGTTTGGGCCCTTAAGCTCAACTTCAGTGGAAGTCCATGAGATTGAGATGCAAAAGAAAGCGATCCCATAAAAAGGGACATCCTCATGCTCGAGGAAAGGAGAAAGCGCCTTAGAAAGACCTAAGTAAAAACATGCAGAAGCTGAAGAGGAAGAACAAGATTCGGAGGAGTCCGAGGAGGAGGGAGAAATAGAGGAATCACAATTCTCGTCTAGAATATCGACAAGAGGTCGAATGCCTGCCCGGGAAAAGAAAGAACAAGAAACTTATAAAGACAAGATTCAGGGAAGTCAGCCAACCCTTGAGAAACTATTGGCAAGAACCCCGAAGATAACAAGAAACCAGAGTCAGGGCTCCAAGGGAGCTCACCACAACCAAAAAAATAAGTGATGAAGGTTGTCTCCTGGAATTGCAGAGGAATGGGGAGCGAAGTGAAAGAAGAAGCCATAAGAACCTTGTTAAGGATAGAAGCCCCAAATATTCTTCTAATCTAGGAGACAAAAATGGAGGACAAAGCCTTCCTCCAAACAAGTAAGAAATTTTGGAATATAGGTGAAGGACAGGCCGTCCCAGCTCGTGGAGATTCAGGCGAGTTGGGCACTCTTTGGAATACTAACAAGTACATGATGGTCACTGAGATCCTAAATACCCACTAGTTGTTCCTTAAACTCCAGCATATTGATACTAAGGAGGTCTTTTGCCTCTTCAATGTGTATGTCCCAGTAAACGCAGGGGAGAAGAAGGCCTGTTGGGACTCTATCAGAAATTTGGCAGATACAAAGAATCTGGAAAACACCATCATTGCTGGCGATCTCAACCTCACCTTGCTTATGTCTGAGAAGTGAGGAGGAAGCATCGTTAGGGATCCGACAAGGGAATGGGTTGAGGACCTCATGCAGGATTGGGACTTGCTCGACATCAAGCCCTTAAACGATAAGTACACTTGGTCAAATAAAAGGGTCGGTCCTGGGCATATTTCCGCAAGACTATATAGATTTATTGTTCAAAGTTCTTTTCTCCTTTTAGGATTAGAGGCTAGAATGCATATTCTTCCCTGCAACGCTTCAGATCATAAGCCGATCAAGCTTGAATTGTTGGCCTAAATTGATCTTGGCCCTATTCCTTTCATATTTAGTTCTTTATGGGTCAAGGATCCAGACTTCATGGATAAGGTTAAGGAAAGCTGGAGGATGCCTGTCAAGGGTTCTCCTTTCTTCGTTTGGGAGGAAAATCTTAGAAGAGTGACAGTTGTTTTGAAAAGTTGGGCCAAAACCCTCCCTAACCCAGCGGCAGAAAGAAAGCAAGCCCAAGTTAGTCTTGAGCTCCATCATTTGCAAATGGAAGATGCAAACATTACAAAAGAAGTTCTAGACAAGGAGGCAGATTTACAACAGAAGTTTCATAAGGCATGTTTGTTGGAGGAAGAATTTTGGAGACAAAAGTCTCGCAGCCTTTGGGTTAAAGCGGGAGATAGAAACACTTCCTTCTTCCACAAACAAGCCCAAGCGAGAAGAAGCTTCAACTCCATCTCAGAAATCAAGGAAGATTCCACAACTCATAATGACTTCATGAGCATTAAAAGGGCAGCATTCTCTCACTTTAAAAATCTTTACAGTGAAGAAGGTGTGCTAGATCAGAATTCTAAGTTCCTAGATGTGGTACCTTCAAATATAACCTCCAAGATAAACCATCACCTAGAAGCAAAGGTTACTAGAAAGGAAATAAAGGTTGCTCTATTTGCTATGGAGCTCGACATAACCCCCAGTCTGGATGGCTTCACAACTAGATTTCTCCAATCTTGTTGGAAGATAGTGGAAAATGACTTGCACAAAACAGTATTGAAGTCCCAAGCCTATCAGAAAATTGGGGGTAGAACGAACTCAACCTTTCTTGCCTTCATCCTGAAGGGAAAGGGAGCCAGTGATTTCAACATATTTAGACCTATTTCGCTATGCAACATGGGCTACAAGATGATTACCAAGGTGATAGCCAACATATTGAAAGGTATCCTTCCTAATATTATCCCAGAAAATCAAGGTGGTTTTGTGCATGGGAGGCAGATTGTGGACAATTTTATCCTAGTACAAGAGGTGATTCACTCAAGCCTGCAATGAAAAGAAAAGGGTATGGTTATCAAACTAGACCTAGCTAATGCTTTTGATCATGTTAGACACAGTTTTCTCTTTGATGTTTTGCACAAGTTTGGGTTTGGGCATGAGTTTATCAATTGGATTCGTTCTTGTATCTCCGAGCCTTGGATCGCCCCTCTGGTGAATGGGCGAGTAGCAGACTTCTTCAAAGCTTCAAGGGGCTTCAACATGGCTGTCCTCTTTATCCCCTCCTATTTGTTCTTTAAGCCTCTATTCTAAGTTTCTATTTGGACAAGAAGAAACTTGACCAAGAGATACTGGGCCTTAACATTGCTAGAGGAGTCAAAAATATTAACCATGCTCTGTTTGCCGATGATTCTCTGATGTTGGGCGCACCCTCAGTGCTTTCTACTACAAGGTTCAAAGAAGTGTTGGATGATTACTGTGATGCTACAGGAAGCAAACTAAATAAGGGAAAATGTCATATTTATAGTTGGAACATTTCTAACAACACTCTCAGTGTTAGTTCCAGATGTCTGGGCTTTGTTGGCTCCTCCAATTGGAATTCGTTCAAGTATCTGGGCCTCCCAATCTTCCAAAAGAATGCCTTCACCAGAGATTGGATCCCACTGTTAGATAAGTTTAAACTCAAGATCCAGGCTTGGGGTTTCTTATGGCTCAATCTTGTTGGGAAGTTAATGTTGATCAAGGATGTTCTCAACAGTCTCCTGATCTTTCAATTCTCTATCTTTCTGGCTCCAATCTGCATCCTTAGGAAGATGGAGGATCTCATTCACAGGTTCTTTTGGAAAGGTGGAAAACAAAATGAAAAAAGAATCCCTCTTGTTAGCTGGGACAAAGTCACCAAGCCTCTGATGGAAGGAGGAATGAACTTCAAAAATCTTTGCACTCAAAACGTTACTATGGGGCAAAAAATCTATGTGGAGGAAATATCTCAGCGAACAAAGAAAACAATGTCTTGATAGTCTCCTCTCAAAAACAGGTTCACAATTTCTCAAACTTTGCGCTCATGCCATCCCGTTGATCCATCACCGTGCCTTCTGGATCCCGGGCAATGGAAAACAAATCAGTATATGGGATGACAACATTATGAATAACCCTCCTCTTGTCGAAAATCGTTCTTTGCATGTGTTGTGAGCTTGGATATCCAGCGCTGGATTTAACACCCTGTGGGACATCTCGTGTTGGGATGGATGTTCTTGGACTTGTTGGAAGCAACTCCAGGTGCATTTGGACCTGAATCTAGACTATGATGTCTTATTCGCTCACCTGAAGGGCATGGCCCCGATCCATGCTTGGAAGCAGGATCAACGCGGATGGGGTTCTCACTTTGGTTGTTATATAATGGCCATGGGATACACAAAACTGTTGGAACAACCTCATGTCCTGCCTAATCCTGTGCTTTGGAAGGGGCTATGGTGTCACAAGACCATTCCAAAAATCGACTTCTTCTGCTGGCTCATGTGCCATAACATAATTTTAACTGAGGATAGATTGAAGAAAAGAGGCTTCCATGGGTTGTCTAGATGCTTGATGTGCTGCGAAAAGGAAGAGAATGTCTGCCACCTAATGCTAGAATGTAATTTCATTGTAGAGGTTTGGCATGAGGTTTTGGGCCCTTGGGGAAACAATCTCGCAATCCCCGCTTCCATCACTGATCTGTTTTCTAGTTGGCTTCATAGCTATCCAGGTGTACTCCCAAATAATGACAGTTTTAAAGCCGCCTGGCTTTCCTTGCCAAAGATAATTTGTTGGCAAATCTGGCTAGAAAGAAATAATAGAATTTTTAGAGGTAAAGCACAAAATGCAAAGATAATCATGGCCAAGATCAAAATCCAGCTAAAAGAAAGCTTGGGCGATCAGCTTGAGGCAACAAATTTAAGCCAGCAGGATTTGGAATGGGGCAATATGATGGGCCTTCAATTCTCTGTAGTAGCAAGGAAAAGCAAGATAAGTAAAGAATGGAAAATCAAACTCAACCAGAAAGACTTCTTAGCTTGGATCATCAAGCAGTCCAGACATACTTTATTCTTCGATGGGGTTGCCGAAGGAAATCCCAGGAAAGCAGGTGCAAGAGGTGTCATTAAGAATCTAGAGGGCAGAATCGAGCATAGTTATGGCTGGGGCTTGAGCCACAACACTAGCACCCAAACATAAGTGTTGGCTCTACTCCAAGGCCTCAAGCAAGTCAAGGAAGTTGGCATTAAAGAGGCAAATGTAATTGGCGACTCTTAGTCCATTATAAAAACTATAGTGGACAACTTTGTTCCTAAAGATCTCAGTTTTTCAAGATTGGTGACAAGAATCAAAACAATGGTAAAAACCCTTCAAAGTGTGAACTTCTTCCATGTATTGTGGGAGAACAATAAGGTCGCAGATTTGGAAGCCAACAATGTTGTACTTCTTCCCGCCGGCACTCTTTTAAGAGACAAGGACGAAAAATGGGACCTAACCCCTTAAAATCTAGCACACATGTTTTATTGCATCTTTCTGCAACAGTTCATTTGTATCAACAAGTTAGGGAAATTTCAGAGATTGATTCGATTTCTATATGTAAGAAACACTGACACAGAAGTACTCGGGTCATTGAATTCCTGACAGGGGAGGAAAATTGGGCTTTTCTCCCATATTTTGTAATCTGATTCGAGGCATTCATGCCAAGGATTTAATATAAAACCATATCTATTCCTGTAAAAAAACAGAAAACAAAAAGGCTATAGTAGTTGTGCACCCTAAGATGTATTATCCAACAACAAGGGCCATGTATGAGTTACTTGAAAGATAACACTACAAAAATATTGTTGTTGATAGAAGCCAGTATGTTGAGCAGAGTTCCAAGCCCAAATCTAAAGGAGTCTTTGAGGTATAGAAGGACCAAATCTGAGGTCTGTCCTGAGCATGCAGAATGTTTCTACTAGACCAACGTACAAGGCCACCCAGCTACAGTAGCTCCAATTTTGATGCAGATACTTGTATAGTACAAGGTGGCTACAAGGAAAATAGGTGAGGAATGTCATTGATCATCATGACATTGACAAAGACGAAAAACCTCCATTGGTGTACACTTTCATGTATACACTTGTATATATGTATTATTTGCATCATTTTCATAAAGGTACCTGTAGGAGGAAGGAACCCTTGGTGCAATCATGGACCTAGAGAAGTCTCAATGCATTCAAAAGAACAACACACATGAAGTGAAGACTCCGGGTTTTATTGTTTTAATTATCATGCCACATTACAAGTAGGTGTTGTAGCTGTGACAAAATTCCTTAATTTTTTTTTATTCTAGATATGTGCTCATGAATCTCCTCTAGGAGATATTCTTGTCTTGTTTCCTTTCGTTTGTTTCCTTATTCTAGGCAGGTTAACAACAAGGGAATATGTTTTTTCCTTCAAGACTTCAGAGGGAGTCACTTGACTCAGAGGGAGTCAAAACTATTTGAGAATAAGGAAAAGACAAATACCTTCTCCCCCTCAACAATTCAGAGGGAGACAACCATTGATACAGTTGATCCAAATGTTTTAGTTGATATTCCCAGGGACTTTAAAGTAAGCCATAAAAGGCATGTCTGGGCTTGAAAAAATATACAAGAGGCATATAGACATACAACTAATGGAAGTGTCGAGAAATACAAAAAAATGAGATTTTTCCGAAGTCAAGGAAAATATACAGTGGGGATATTAGAGAAGTTCAGTATGAAAGAATGCAAATCCATGTCTACACCGATGGTGGTGGATTTGAAGAAAAATAAATGATGATGATTCAGAGGAGATTGATCCACATTTGTACCGACAGTTGATTGGATCATTGATGTATCTGGTTAACACCAGATCTGATATATGCTATGCAGTGAATGTGCTTAGTCAATCCATGAGTCAGTTGAGACAGACTAACTGGATAACAGTAAAGCATGTATTGAGATATATATACGAGGAACAGTTGGATGAACTTGAGTTTGCAGGGATATGCCAATACATGCTGAGTAGAAAAAATAGTGGACCCAAAGAGCACATTCGGTTGTTGTTTTATCGTGAAGTTTTCCATGGTTTCCTAGTGTAGCAGGAAAAAAATATTTGTGGCCTTGAGTACCACATAAGAAGAGTATATATCACTGAGTGTGTGAAGCAGCGAGGATTCATAAACTTCTAACAAATTTACTTGATCAAGAGATGGATCCTATGATTATAATCAGAGTTGTGTGAAACTCTTTGAGAACCTTGTGTTTCATGATAGATCAAAACACATTGATATTAAATATCATTTTCAGAGACATGATGTAGAGGAAAGAAGTACATGTATTGTACCTTCCTACACATGATCAGATTGCAGACATCTTCACCAAAATGGCTTGGTGAAGAAATACCTCTCTAGTTGAGAGGGAGTGTTGATGACTATATCCAAGACAAAGTTCGAGTACTTCCATGCGAGACTTGGCCTGATGGAGAATGCCTCCCTAGCTGAGAGGAAGTGTTGATGATTACAGTTGCGTGATACATTCTCCCCTGAGATGGTTGTGTGGTTCCTATCTGAGACAGAGATGGAACATAGTGACGACCTCCTCCTTACAGAGAGTTGGGAAGAAATCCATATTATTCTCCCATGTAATGCAATGAGAAAGGATATTTGTTGAGTTGGACGTGCCTGTGGCTGAGCACAAGGTGAACGTGTGAATTCCCATGAGTTGGGTGCATCATTATGAGACATAGGTGAATACAATGTATTAGCCTCCTCTGAGCAGAGAGTTGAGATGATGAACTCCATATTACTATCTTTTGTAATGCAATGGGAAAGAAGATATGTTGAGTTGGATGGGCATGTGGATGAGCACAAGTGAACGTGATCCTAGTGGCTGAGCACTAGTGAGTGTGGTTCTCCTGTGAGAGGCAGTGAGATAGAAATATGGACATCCCTATGGATGTGCCCCTAGTGGATGAGCACTATTGGGTGTATGGTATCCCTTGCTATATTGTTCAAGAGTCAGAATTACCTGTAACCCTACTGATTATGTTAAAGGTACAGGTCGGCCTCACCATAATGTAAAACATAATTAATGTAAAACATAATTAATATAAAATATAATTAATACGGTAATTATTAATTATATTTTGAGTTATTAATGTTGGCCCTATTGTGCCAATAGACACATCATTTGATGTGACAAGTCTTATATAAATAAAGGTGAATCTCCATTGAGGAAACACACTTAGCATTGTGTCATCTCATAATTTCAGAAATTGTGTGTTAATAACCAAATATCAATATAGCATAGAAAAACCTCAGAAAAAGTACTCAATTCCTTGAAAAAGAGATAATTTCATATAGTAAGCCTCTTCAGGGGGGAAACCTCCTTTTACCCCACTTAAATGTTCAAGTACAAGATGATTCCAAATAAAAATATATCCTTGGTATATATAGGAGACTAGGAGGTATAATTACAACTAATGGAATAAAGCTGACATAAATAAAATAACATTACTAATGTAATATGCCCCAATTAAGGGGTAATGAGGTATACAATTACAACTAATGGAATGAAAAGCTTCCATATACAGTAAAATAACACACAATGTAGGCCACATATGCCCTAATTAAGGGTAATGAGACAATATTAAGGATTAACATATCCCTCCCCTTAAAACAAGTGTTGTCTGCAACGCTTGAGTAACTCGATGCTTCTGTATAAAAGACTACCTCCTGGAATCTTCATGTAGTTTCCTCCATTTAATGGAGATACCCTAAATGATTCATTCCTCAAATTGAGAATTCTGTGTTGATGGCTTCGTGGATCCATGATTTTTCCTCTCATCAAGTTCTTGGAAATATAGCTCTTGAACTGTGATCTTGTCGCTGCACCCTTAAGCACAGCCATGTCTAGGGTGTACTCGTGAAGATGCGTGAAACTCCAATTTGTATGCCATAGTACTGCAACTTTGCAACACCTTATAAGGGGCCATAGTACTTTGCGATAATTTGTTATCCTTCTTGGTTTCTGACATATGTTTGTATGGTTATATTCTTAAAAAACACCCAATCCCTCTACTGTCTCTCAATCAATATGTCATCTTCTTTGTTGTTGTTTCATGAATGGTGCTATCGTGTTGTCCTTTTAAGATTTGGAGAACTTCTGTTGATTCTCGATGTGATATTACAATGCTTGAACCTTAGATTTTGCCTTAGAAGTATGCATGGAGAGAGGCGGTATCCATAAAGTGCCATAAATTGCAGGCCATTTTTTGCTAAGTGATGAAAGGAAGTGTTATAATTCACTATCTCCGCCAAGGTAACCATTTGAACCATTGTGTTTGTTTATCGAGATAAAGCAACTAAGGTAGCCTTTCTAGAAATTTGTTCACTATCTCGTTTGTCCATCATATTGAGGATAATAAGATGTTGTTTCATGACAATTATACCCAAACAAGAAAATACCATGTCCAAAGTCTAACATGGACTTCTATCAATTTACACAATCTTTAAGCAAGCAAGTGCTTTTGAACTGCTCTGCTGAATGAGGTGGAAAATTGTAATGAAGGAAGGGATGAGATACAAAAGTGTGGTCATCGTACTCTATAAAGAATCACCATGATGACACTCTCTTTCCTTCTCGTAGGGACTTGGTAACTGCAGATGAAATCCATGGAAACCTCCCCAATGTTGACTTGGGATGGTTAATGGTTTTAAAAGACCCGGGTCTTAATTGTTTCCACATTATATTTTGTTGGCAGTAAAACCAAACGTTCTTCCACAAAACTTTGAACACTAGCTTTAAGGCCATCCCAAAAAACTCTTCTTTATCTGCCAGTAGCTTTCAAAATCTAGTAAGTGCCTCCACCGGAGAGATTCCAATAGTACCTTTTTCTTGATCGGGGAGTTCTTACATAAATATAAGGGATCTTGTACCATATTGAATCATTTTTCCATGCAAATGTATTCCAATACTTTCAAAGTCCTGCCAACCTTTGAAATGAGAGTCCACACTCTTCTTTTCTGGGCTTTCATTCTTCCATTCATCCCTTTGTTTCCCATTATCCAATCAAGTTGGATGATTGAGATAACACGTATGTTGGGCCTCAACATCTTCATCCTTTCTTGAGAGTGCATCTCACACAACATTTTTCTTCCCCTTTTATAGACATTTCAAAATCATAACCCATCTTGGTTACCCATTTTGTTGTTCTTCAAGATAGTCTTTGTTCCAAGAAGTATTTCGCACTATCATGATCCTGCTTTTGACCAGCGCCTACCTATTAGGTAGGGTATTACTTCTTCAATGTAATGTAGTATTGCCATCATTTCCCTATCATAAATGGGTTTGTATAAGTACTTTCCCTTGAGTGGCAAACTTTCAAAATCTAGGGCCTTCCTTCTTGCATTAGACAACACCAATTCCATCTTGTAGGCATCACATTCCACAATAAAGGTTTTGTGAAGCCATGGTCAAGACATGAGCTTTGCACATCACCCTTTAAGTTGTTCAAAATATATAGTTTCCTCTAGAGTCCATGAAAAAATATCCTTCTTTTTTAATGTTGTTAAAGGTGTTTCCATTCTTCCATAATGTCGAACAAAATTGTGGTAGTAACCCGTCAAACCCAAAAATCCTTTAAGATTCTTCAATGTTTTGGGAATCGTAATCTACCCATCATATCCTCCAATCTTAGGGTCTACCTTGACACCTTCATGAGATAATATGACCCACTACTCTTACCTCCTTCACTCCAAAGAAACATTTGATGGTTTGGCATATATTTTTTACTCCTTTAGTAGTTGTATCACCCTCACAACATGCTACATGATCTCCTAAGACTTGCTATAGATTAGTATATCATCAAAATACTAACACAAATTTTCAAGGAAGGGCTTGGAAATGAATTAATCAACCCTTGAATGTGGAAGGTGCATTTGTAAGGCATGACCAAAAATTCATAATGGCCTTCATGAGTTCTGAATGTTATTTTGGATATCTTCTTCCTTCATTCTCGATTGATGGATACCCTGAACAAAGATCCAATTTTTGAAATAGATTCCTATGTAGTTCATCTAAAAAAGTCATCAATGACTGAATGGGAAACTTATCTTTAATAGTGATCTTGTTGAGCTCCTCTATAATCTGGACACATACGCCATGAGCTGGTATCATCTTTCTTGAATACCATTACCACCGTCTAGAAAGAACTTGGCTAGGTCTAATAATGTCACTTTCAACATTTCTTCAACCATGCATTGAATTTCACTCCTTCGGGTGTAAGGGTATTTGTATGGTCTCGAGTGTTAGAGGAACACTCCTAGAATTAGGTGAATTTCATGATCATGATTTCCGGTAAAGACCTTTTGAAATATCTTCAAATAATTTGTAATGATTATCAATGATCCCTTTGGAGATCTTGAGGAAAAGATGATTAGATGTTTGAACATCTAGTGAGCATAGTTGTGCATGTCTTTCCGATGCCCCTTTTTCAATACCTTTGTCATGCCATTAGAGCTTATCACCATCGGTTTCCCTGCGGATACCTCTTAACTCAATTTCTTTACCTTCCAATGAAATTTCATGAAAATTTTGAAAAATTAAAAGCCATTGTTCTTAATGATTGTAACCATTCGATTCGTAGTGCCAACATCCGCATCTCACCTGTTGGGTATATAGAAATCATTGGACTATTCATTAAGCATATTCCCCCATAGTAAGATCATCTTATTGCATTTGCCTCGGTAATTGATAGCGTTCCTCCATCCCAAGAATCACATTTAGAAATCAGCATTGTGTAACTAACCATGCTACTTACAACCATTCTAGTACACAGTGCAAATTTTTTTTTTGCTACTATAGGTGCGCAAGTGTAGAAGTAAAAACATACTTGACTCTATGTCGCGCCTTGACATCCAACAAGACGCGATCACGGTGTTCATTGGTAAGAAGACAAATGCATACCACGCAGTATCCAGCAACACATGACCATAGACACAGGGTGCACAACGCTAACATTTAACGATGAAATCGACCACTACAAACGACCGACTCCCATCCTACCCTCAAGGTTAGGGACCTCCAAGACACATAATCAATAAGCCCGGTTTCCCATCGCCTTTAACCATTTAAGGTCTCAGGGTCGGCGATCGCTCGATGAACATGGAGGTGCTCCACATCTACCTCGGCTACCGCACTCGAGGGAACTAACTAAACACAAACGATGTACAACATAATAAGATGAACAAACTACTCCCCCGACGGAAGCACACAACAAGGACTCCTCCGCATAACGATCACTTAAGTTCAATATCATCTAAGGATCAACCCTCCTGCTTGACCAGCTCGAATTAATTTAAGTTACGTAAGTCAAGTTATTGCTCATGTAATATTTATATCAATAAAAATAAAAACACCTGTGAATATAAAGTTCACCACCCTTCATTTGTATCACCTATCTGGACCGAGGTTCTTCATTCACAACCCCTGATATGCTAAGACCTACACAATGATAACAACCTACCAAGATACAACCTTCATGAAGTTCCAATAGTAAAGCACTAAAAAACGACATCATAATGACAGGTATGGTCAATCGAGAATGACACATACATCATAAATTGAAATGGGATCTAACTAATAAAAATTAAATGTCAAGGTTAAAAGGGGCTTGTAGGATAGGACAATTATCAATAAACAAGCAATAAAAGAAAATGGGATAACAATTTACTAAGGAGGTCACCTCACCTACTTCATACATATAGCTAAAATCACTATGGAACACAACCACGTAACTAGGGGTCAGCATATAAGAATGACCCTGTTTAAAATGACAAGGTTAAAAGTTACCCCCCCCATCAAGTCCTACTTAAGAGGATCTCCCAGGTTTGGCAACCCTTAATCCAAATAACAATCGGCTATAAATTTTTAAAAGAGACATGATTAAGACTGACCGTATGACACAATTGAGCATTAACATGGGTCCACATCATAAGTATAATATTGAATTGGAAATCAATAAAAATTATCATCCTAAGTGAATATCTCCGGAAACCATTACAATTTTTAAGGTCGATATCTAAATAACTAGAAGGGACCCTAGGTAAGTGTATATGTAAGATATCGCTCAAGTTTTTTTATTTTTTATTTTTATTGAAGGGACAAGTATACGGCAATTAAATAGGTTCCTAACTATATCCGGCGAACAACACATGTAGTGCATGATCAGGTGAGGATAATTTGAATTTCATTAATTGTGATAAAGTGCATTAGTGTAGCCTTCATGTGCTAAGGTGCCTCGTGGATGGTGAATTTTAGCGAGCACAACGCCATTAGCAAATACTAATCATACCTTGAGATCGTTACAACCCTAAACACTAAAGCGCTCTAACTTGTACCAAAATCGACAAGCATAGAGAGTCATCCTTGCCCTCGCAGCTTTTATTATTAAATTGCTCTCGTGTGTGTTTCCTTGTTATCGTGGGGAACATCCCGAATTTAATTAAGTTGAGAATATCGTACCAAATAACTCGATTGGTAAACAAAGAGAGAATTTTTTAAAAGAAAAGTTAAGAAAGTTCAATGAAAATAACCCTGTCAAGTAAGTCGATAACACTCAGGCTTAAGTAACCCTTAATTAGTTAACTTCAACTGGAATCCGCCATATCGCTTCATGTATCAATGACCGCAACCAGATCAACGTCCTTTTCACCTATGGGTCACCTCAATACTTACGCATCCTCAGACTTTAAGGATAACAAGATGACATCAAGCTGAAATGCAAAAATAGCAGCAACGAATTTAACGCTACCCGGTGTATTAGGACAAAGTTGAAGGCGCCGTGCACCCAGCATCCAGATTGTAGAGTGTCCGCATAAAAACCATTAGTTTAAGACGTTGATTCTACCACCTTCTAAACACACGAAATCGGGGTTCTTTTATTAACTAAATCGGTGGACAGATCCGGGAGAGAGGCCGTAAGGCTGTACAACGTTAAGCTCCGGCAATTAGGTTGAAGGACATTTTTTATGCGGTTATTTTATTTAATCGGCCAGTGGCGGAATTGTCTTCGTTAATACTTTAGTCGCTAATCCATTTCACTCCTCCCTTAAACGATGGAGATAACATCAATCACACGATTTAATCAGGGGGCTGGCGTAATATCCGCCATCTAAATTATACAGCAAATTCGTCTGACAGAACCCTACTGGTTCGTTTACTATTCAGCATTCCAAAGAAGGTCAGTGATTTATTATTGAATAAATGCCAATGTAAACCTCAGGATATTATGGCAATTTGGCACGATAAATTAAGTAACCCTGACAAATATTGAGGGTGAAATAACCATTGACAAGAATATCATCCTGGTAAGCAAGGAATCGTGACGGCTCCTTTGTTAACACCGCCCATTACTTAACCAACCGCGCGACTGACGGAAATAACGATTATCATTTACGAGAAACTAACCGTATAAGTGCCGGTTATACGACTCGTTTAATCGCCGAAGGGGAATGCACTTGAAAATAACCAGGCCATACATACATCAGAGGTGATGGAATCGAAATTGCGTGCAGAGTGAAGGCTAACGCCCCAAACGTCAATGCAATGGAATACGCACAACCCCAGCTGCGGATCGCCCAATATTTGATACCCACAGTAAA
Source organism: Picea sitchensis (assembly GCA_010110895.2). Classification (NCBI taxonomy): domain Eukaryota; kingdom Viridiplantae; phylum Streptophyta; class Pinopsida; order Pinales; family Pinaceae; genus Picea; species Picea sitchensis. Next base: position 10,920 of record SNQJ01S0120680.1, on the reverse strand, counting down.
ACCAACGCCCAATAAAATGAGCCAAAAGTTTAACGCAGAGCCGGCGGTTATATCGAAATGCTAAAAGAATACCAAGTGCTGGATGTTTTTACAGGCTCAAAAAGGAGGGAAGGGCCAACGGATTTTAAGGCTTCTAGATCGATGAACCTCTACGGCATTTGGAATTCACCAGGATGAGCACAGGGACAGGATTTACACCCGCCCCGGTTCAAGAACCAAAAACTAAAGGATCTCCGTGGAGTACCACAGAAGGTACGACAGGATCTCTATCGCTTCGCATCTATGCTGTAAACTAAAACCTAATGATTACTACAAAATATCGACTACGCTCCAAATTTAATTAGAACGCTAACTTAACTGGCTCCCCACAAAGACAACGTAGAAAAAACCCCCAAACAGAATGCATACCATGGAGGAAAGCGCAGACCCTCTAAACCATTAAACGTAGATCATTAAAATGCATTCCAGACATAAGCAAAATGCCAAGATGGAAAGAACTGCCAAACCCAAATCTAATTGTCGGAAGGTAAACAATGCCAGGAGTAAAAAGAATAGAAGGAGGTATTCCACAGGATAAATAATCATTTTTCCATTAACCATTACTGAAGACGAATCTTCGTAGGCGATTTAACACCAACCATTTCTACACAATTTTGCAAGAATCTAAAATCATACCTTGGCCACATTGCCTGAGACGCCCCGAAGCTCCACGCCGGCCCCGGCTTTCCCCGCTCGCCAACCGCTAGACCACCTGCCCCCAGCCTAACGAGAGGTAATTTGCTTCCCCTACCGGTTTAAAGGGGCCACAAGAACTTAGAAAATCAAGAAGCGCTCCTTTACTTCAACGGCTGAGATACCACTCCAAAAACACAGCTGAAATACACCCAACTCCACACAAGATACCGCCGTTCAATTGGCAACAAAATTACGGCCAATCATCATCCCTTCTCTTCATTGCTTTCCCTTTCTTTATAACCACAAGAGACTCACCTACTCTCTTAATTAGTGATTAATTAATTTTAATGAGGTAACCTCTCAACAATCTCCATCGTCCAAGCGTCGCTCACCCCTAGGGTTCTCCAATAATTAATCTATGTTTATTAAATAAAAATCTAAATTTCTCACACCCCCAAAATCTCCCTTAAATCTCCTAGGGTTCCTAGATTCCCTTTCCTTGCTTTTATTCTCTTCCCTAAAATGATGTTTCCGAAATTAGTAAGTACTTAAATGAAGATTCTTTTTCGCTTTCTCCCCAATGTCCCTTACTTTCCAAAAACCTAAGTTTCCTTTCATTTATGCCTACATTTTCATTTTATATATATCTTCCTCATCTTTCTTCTTTTATTTTCTCTTCCCAATCTCTATTTTAATTCATTTTAAACTTTTTCTTTTATTCCCCCTTTCCATTTTCAGATAATTATTATAATAAAATTTTGCCAAACCCTCCAAGATAAATTCTCTTAAAATTCTTTTATAGAGAGACAATATTTCTTTTATTTCCCATAACTCACTTCAATTTAATTAAATCCTTGTTTTAATACTCCTTAGAATTTTAAGTCCTCTTATAAATTAAAATACCATGGGTTCACCTTAAGTTTAATTCCCCCATTACTTCTTTTAATTCCCTTTACTTCCTTTAGACGCCTTTAAGCAACCTAGGTGGGTGCTTAGTTTGGCCCTTATGTTTATTTTTTTTAGGATCTTTCTTAGGGTTGATCGATTTATCTTAGAGACTTTAAATCTAGGTTTGATTTGACCAGAGACAAATTTAATTGGCAGTATGGCTTGTAATAATTTATCAAAAGCAAGGTCCTTTACCGTCAACTAGGGCCGGCTGCCTCAACATCATTCTCAAGCGACGCGCCCTTCAGCACGCACGGGTTCCGCGCGGGTGCCACTTATCGCTTCTATCGCTACGACGTGTTCTTCAGACGCACCACGCGCGGTTCCAAGGTGCCACCGCTGACGGTAATTCTTTATGCGCTGACGCGTTCTCTGTGATCTAATTCACGTGTCTTAAGGGTGCCACCGGATTTCGACGGATTGGTAGACTTATAACCCTTGGAGTCAACACTACGCCAGGTGAAGTTTTGGGAGACTAGGGTTTTCTAAGGAATAAGGCCCCCGCTCTATTGCGCGCAGACCTCCTTAGAATCATCGTGAGCGATCGTCGCAGTCAGCTCTACCAAGAGATCAGGACCCCGAACTAGGTAATCGCTAACCCACAGCTTTGTTACTCTGAGTGCTAGTAGGTCGCGGGTGGTCGTTGTCCACACCTCCTCAAACTCTCCTCGATCCTCGTAGGCCCCTTTACTCCATATGTGAAACTGGTCGGCAAGCTATCACGTCGCATCAATAACCATCATGTCACGTTTCTCGCGTCGCTAACATATCATATATAATCAATAGTACATCATCAAATGAAACAATGTCATCATAAATGAAACAACTCAAATACCCTACTCCTCGACTCAACTGGAGTCCAAGGGAGTTCCACAGATGCTCTCACAGATTCCAGTTCCGACACCCCGCATACCCAAAGAAACCGAAATGGGCAGCGACTGCTTCAATTGGCAGTAGTAAAACATCCGCTATATAACTCAATGCATCAGAAGGAAAGAAAAGTTTTATCATCATATAATCCGGATCACTTGCGAGAAGCGTCCTTCTCAAAGAATAAGTTAGGTAAGGGCGTGAGAGGGATGTTACATACTCTCTTGGTCTAAACTTCATCCCGGGTTTATAAATGTCAAATACCGTACCAAAACTGGCGTTTCAAAGATTATAGGATCTAACTATCAAACAAAATGAAAATCGCCGGGCGATATCAAGATGCGCCCCCTCCTGTACGCCAGTGCTGACTATAACTCGCCCCATCGTATTCCTTTGACCTATCTACCGCTCGACGCCGTGAATCGCCGAACGCTGATGACTAGAATGCGCGACCGCTCACCAGGAGCGCCCTCGTCCGACACTCCGCCGCCTCGGCATCAGACTGTATCACTGGCGTTATTCACCGTACAGAACTGGCGGGCTCGCCCATATCTCCCATCAGAATGGGTTCACCGGATCCGGACGCCTCGCCCTTCCATAGGACAACATCATACCGGTAGTGTGGCTCCTCACCAATACCCTTCTTCTTCGCCCAAAGAGTCCGTGCCCGGGTGAAGAAGATGGTTCACAACAACCTCGGTTCGTTTCAATAAACAGTTCAATCAGCCATATGACGCCATTGCCGCTGGTCCTCTATGCATCTGGCCGGCCGCGCGTACCGTGGGGAGTGAACTCCTCAATTTGAACTTCGGGTCCTCGTCTGCCCCCATCGCTAGCTCTTCCTCGCTTATGAGGGGTTTTAGATGTTGCCGCAAGGTTTGAGGCATCATAATCCTTAACTTTGCACGTAGGTTGCCGTTAAGTCCAAACACGAACTCGTTGACCTTGAGCTTCTCCGTAGCCCACATGCGGAGCATACCGTAAGTATTCTATAAAACGCTCGTATTCGCACCGCATTTTACCTTCCCTCGTCAGAATGCGTTGAATCATTGAGTCTACCGCCATGAATTCCTCGAAGATATCTCTCTAACCGCTCTCATCAGCTTCCTAAGCGACACGCCTTTCAACCGCCATGTTTAGTCAAGGCAGAGCGCTTTCCAATTATGAAGAGCGCCCCTTTACCGAAGACCGCCATATGGACCTTCATCTTGGAGGTATAGTCGCCGCGCGAAGCACATCGCCATAGCTCCTTCCAACTATTTTTCCGGGCGGGTCGCTTATCCGGGCAATCTTCACAAAGAATCGAAATTTCACCTTCTCGAATTTCTGGATACCGCCAGACGGTTTAAGTAAGGCGCAACTCCGAGGTGCCGGGCGCTCGCCTCCTTCCTCTGCTTCATCTCCATTGACAATACTGTGATATACCGAAGGATTCTTATCATCCCCATTAACATCGGGCTTTACCGCGATTCCGCTTCCCGCCCAAGGACTCTGTTTCCGCCCCTCAAGTTAGACCCTCGTGTGGATACTGGAGGCTGCCGCTACCCTAGCACCCTCGTCGTCAGTCTGCCCTCCGCTGCCGCTCCTTCTAACCACGCGATTACCTCGCCTGTTTTATTACATCATGTACTCTCAATCAACAAATAACAATCAATACTATCCGCCAACGGAACGTAGTGAATCCTAAGCCTTCCGGTCGCACTACCGATACCATATGTAATCTAACCGCCAAGCATAACCATTCTCATAGTACACAAAAGTAAAATTTTTTTGTTTACGCAAAGGTAGAAGTAAAAACATACTTGACTCCATGTCACTTTGACATCCAACAAGACGATCCACGTATGTTCATTGCAAGAAGACAAATGCATACGACGAGTATCTACAAACGACTAAGACGATAGGCAAAGGTGCACAACGCACATTTAACGACAAAGTAAACCGGACTCACTGGCAAACGATCAATTACCATCCTACCTCGCAAGGTTAGGGACTCTCACACATAATCAACGCACAAAAGTTCCGCTCCCATCGCCTTTAACCATTTAAGGTCTCAGGTCATGTGACTGTTCTGAGGAACATGGAAATGTCTACATCCCCGCCTCGGCCAATAAATGCACCGAGGGAACTAACTAGACACAACGTATGCAACATAATAAGATGAAGGACCGAAGCACACACACAACAAGGACTCGCCAATAACGCATCACGGTTCAATATCATCTATGATCAACCCTCCGCTTGGACCTCGATTAAATTTAAGGTAATGTAAGCTGCTACGCCTGCGTAATATTTATATCAATAAAATATTATAAAACACCGTAATATAAAGTTCACCATCCCTCTGTTGTATCACCTATCTGGACCGAGGTTCTTCATTCACAACCTCTGATATGATAAGACCTACACAATGATAACAACCTACCAAGATACAACCTTCATGAAGTTCCAATAGTAAAGCACTAAAAACGACATCATAATGACAGGTATGATCAATCGAGAATGACACATACATCATAAATTGAAATGGAATCTAACTAATAAAAATTAAATGTCAAGGTTAAAAAGGGGCTTGTAGGATAGGACAATTATCAATAAACAAGCAATAAAAGAAAATGGGATAACAATTTACTAAGGAGGTCACCTCACCTACTTCATACATATAGCTAAAATCACTATGGAACACAACCACGTAACTAGGGGTCAGCATATAAGAATGACCCTGTTTAAAATGACAAAGCTAAAAGTTACCCCCCTATCAAGTCCTACTTTGCAGAGGATCTCCTATACTCTGGCAACCTCATAATCGAATAACAATTGACATGATTTGAAAAAGACATGATTAAGAATGACCGTATGACACAATTGAGCATTAACATGGGTCCACATCATAAGTATAATATTGAATTGGAAAGCAATAAAAATTATCATCCTAAGTGAATATCTCCGGAAACCATTACAATTTTTAAGGTCGAGTATTTGTCGAACTAGAAGGGACCCTAGGTAAGTGTATATGTAAGATATCACCAAGTTTTTTATTTTTTATTTTATTTTTATTGAAGAACAAGCTTACATGGTAATTAAATATGTTCCACTCATATCCTGATGAACACATGTAAAGTATGATCAGAGATAATTTGAAATTCATTAGTTGTGATAAAGTGCATTAGTGTAGCTTCCTTTCATGTGCGTTAAGGTGCCTTGGGATGGTGAATTTTAGAGAGAAGATACGACTGTTTCATTAGCAGCACTAACTGTATACCTTGAGATCGTTGCTAACCTTAAACACTAAAAAAGCGTTCTAACTTGTACCAAAAATCGATTTCTCTAAGCATAGAGAGTCATCCCTTGCCCCTTCAGTTTCTATTATTTAAAATTCCAACTGTTCATGTGTTTCCTTGTTATCGTGGGGAACATCCCGAATTTAATTAAGTTGAGAATATCAGGGTCACAACAACTCTCGATTGGAAATTAAAGAGAAATTTTTAAAAGAAAAGTTAAGAAAGTTCAATGAAAATAACCCTGTCAAGTAAGTCGATAACACTCAGGCTTAAGTAACCCTTAATTAGTTAACTTCAACTGGAATCCGCCATATCGCTTCATGTATCAAAGACCGCAACCAGATCAACGTCCTTTTCACCTATGGGTCACCTCAATACTTACGCATCCTCAGACTTTGTTGGTAACAGGATCTACATCAAGCCGAAAATATGCAAAAATTAGCAAGAACGAATTTGTGAACGCCACCGTGTATTAGGACAGTTGAAGTACGCACCCAAAGATCCGACCAGAGTGTCCGTGATAAAACCGTCCATTATTTAAGATTGATCTCACCAATTCTAAACATAATGAAATCGGGTCTCCATATTAACCAACCGGGTGGACGATCCGAGAGAGGCCGTAAGGTCGTACAACCAAGCCCGCAATTGGGTTGGAAGGACAATTTTTTATGCGCATTATTCATTTAATCACCGTATGGAATTTCTCGTTAATAGCTTAGCTGCTAACCATTTCACTCCTCCCTTAAACGATGGAGATAACATCAATCACACGATTTAATCAGGGGGCTGGCGTAATATCCGCCATCTAAATTATACAGCAAATTCGTCTGACAGAACCCTACTGGTTCGTTTGTTATTCAGCATTCCCAAGAAGGACAGTGATTTATTATTGAATAAATGCCAATGTCAACCTCAGGATATTATGGCAATTTGGCATGATAAATTAAGTAACCCTGACGATTATTGAGGGTGAAATAACCATTGACAAGAATATCATCCTGGTAAGCAAGGAATCGCACGCAATTTTGTTAACACCGCCCCTTACTTAACCAACCGCGTACATCGAATGGAAATAACGACATTATCATTTACGAAACAAATAACTGTGGGCAGCGGTTATGATGACTCTACGCCATTGTCAGAAAGGGGAACAGACCCCAAAATAACTCAGGCCATACATACATCAGAGGTGATGGAATCGAAATTGCGTGCAGAGTGAAGGCTAACGCCCCAAACGTCAATGCAATGGAATACGCACAACCCCAGCTGCGGATCGCCCAAATATTTGATACCCACAGTAAAACCAACGCCCAATAAAATGAGCTGTCTAAGGGCAGAGTCATGGGTCAGTGCCAAATGATGAGGATACCAAAATGTAAGTTTTATGTACTTCGTATGGAAGGGGCTAACGCCTTAAGGATTCTCGTGATCGATGAACCTCTACGGGGAATTTTCGTGATGAGCATGTGGATGACGGCTACCCGCCTCGAAATTCACCAACAAGGCAACCAAAAACGAAGCGATCTCCTGTACCATAAGTAATGCATGTGACTATCGCTCGGCAAAATGCATCTATGCTGTAAATGAAAACCCCAATGATTACTACAAAATAACACGTGACTACAGCCCTAAATGGAAATTAGGGAACGCGAATATAAACGCCCTACGCCATAAACGGGCAAAACCCCCAAACAAAATGCATACCATGGAGGAAAGCGCAGCCCCTCTAAACCATTAACGCAGATCAAGTTAAAATGCATTCCAGACATAAGCAAAATGCCAAGATGGAAAGAACCGCCAAACCCAACGAATGCTGGAGGGTAAACAATGCCAGGAGTAAAAAGAATAGAAGGAGGTATTCCAGAGATAAATAATTGTATTTTTTCCATTAACCATTATCAAGACGAATCGCCAGAGGCGAATTAACACTAACCATTTCTACACAATTTTGCAAGAATCTAAAATCATACCTTACACACGCTCAGCTTCTTCGTAGAGACGCCCCGAAGCTCCACGCCGCTGTTCCAGCCTCCTCGCCGCTTCCCGCTTACAACTCAAGTAGAACGCCACTCTGTGACTCTCCTAAACAACGCTGAGGTACTCGCTCTTCGCTCTCGGTTTAAAGGGGCCAAGAACCAAAATCGGCATAGCTCTCAACTACCGAGCTACCACTCCCAAACATACCAGTTGGAGATAATAATAATCTAACTCCACACAAGATAATCCTCACATCCCATTACCCAAGTACATTACCAATCACCATCCCTTCTTCATTTCTTTCTTTTTATAACCACAAGACTCATTTTAATTAGTGATTAATTAATTTTTACTGAAACTTTGAACAATCTCCATCAGTCTAAGTGTCACTCTCACCCTCTAGGGTTCTCCACACTAATTTATGCTTTCATTAAATAAAAATCTACCACTCCTCCAAAATCTCTCCTTAAATCTCCTAGGGTTCCTAGATTCCCACACTTTGCTTTTATTCCCTTTCCATAAATGAGGTTTCTGAAATTAGTAAGTACTTGTAAAATGAAGATTCTTTTCGCTTTTTTCCCCAATGTCCCTTACATTCCAAAACCTAAGTTTCCTTTTCATTTATATTTCCATTTTCATTTTATATTATTTATTCATCTTTCTTCTTTATTTTCTTCCCACTTTTATTTAATTCATTTTAAAATCCTTTTCTTTTATTCTCCCTTTCCATTTTCGTGATAATTATTATAATAAAATTTTGTTAAACCTCCAAGATAAATTCTCTTAAAAAATTCTTTTTAATAGAGACAATATTTTATTTTATGAATCACTTACCTATTTAATTAAATCCTTTAGTTTCCTTTTAATACTTCCTCCCTAGAATTTTAAGTCCTCTTTATAAATTAAAATACCATGGGTCAGCTTAAGTTTACCCCCTATTACTTTCACCACCCCTTTTACTTTTTAGACGCCTTTAAGCAACTCCTAGGTGGGTGTTTAGTTTAAGCCCTAGGGTTTAATTTTGGAGGATCTTCCTTAGGGTTGATCGATTATCTTAGAGACTTTTAAATCTAGGGTTGATTTGACCAGAGAGACAATTTAATTAAGGGAGGCGGTTTGTAGTAATTTATCAAAAGTTAAGGTCTCTGTGTCAACTAGGTCAGCTCCTCCTCAACATCATTCTCTCAAGTAAGCGACGTGTTCTTCAGACGCACCTACAAGCCACCTGCCTCTCGGCCAAGCCCTGCCATGCCTTCTGCACCACTGCTCCAAGCAGTGTGCCACCTCAAGGACTTGTAATTTATGATGTGTTCTTTCAGATTTGGCCCAATGGCCCGGCAGCTACTCTCCCCATCGATGGACAGGATTCTAAAACCCCCGAGTCAACACTCCGCTGTGTGAATCTTTGTGGGAGACTATACTCTAAGGGACAAGGCCCCTGGCCATTATGCGCCACTTTAGAACAATCATCGTGAGCTTATCAAGTCAGTACCGCTCACGACATCAGGACCTCTAACTAGGGTAATCGTTAACCTACAGTTCGGAGCTACGCGGGAGTGCTAGTAGGTCGTGGTAGAGATGTTGTCCACACCTCTCAAACTCTCCTGATCTCGTAGGTGGCCCCTTTACTCCATATGGAAGTCTGGTCGGCAAGCTATCATAAACCTACATCATCAACAAATTATGTCAAAACATATCCACATCATATCATATAATCAATAGTACATCATCAAAATGAAACAATGTCATCATAAATTAAACAACTCAAAAATCCCACTCCCATGCTCAACTGAGTCCATGGAGTTCCACGATGCTCCTCTCTCTCAGATCCTCCAAATCGAGCACCTCAGCATTACCCTTCAAAGAACCGCAGCCCAGTGACTGCTCACAATCTAAGGTAGTGTAAAACATCCCCGTCATAACTCAAAAGCATCATAATGAAAGAAAAGTTTATCATCATATAAATCCACATCACTTGCTAAGTAGCAAGTGTCCCCAAAGAATAAGTTAGGTAAGTACGCCAGAGCGGGATCTTACATTGTGGCATATAACAACAATTGAGAGCTTTACAATTTTATAGTGAAATGAAATTATGAGTACCACCAAAATCAATCAGATCATTAATTTTTTTTATGTATCCTTCAATCTGAGGGTTTGAGGAGGTTAATTCCAAATGCAACGCATTAGCTACATCATATCATGGGAGTCAACTCTTCAGACCTAATTGCTTCTACTGCTTACCCTAGATGGTTCTTGTTCTTCTTCCTTTTCACATTCTATGTAGAATAATTCTTCTCACCACACTTATGTCCCTTATTGTACTTGGTGTCAAAATTAAAGAATAAACTTTTTTCTTTCTTTCCTCCAATTGTTGAGGTGTCAACCTTTGTAGGTTATGTGTTTAGAAGAAGGAGCATATTCTATCTATAGATGTTAGGATTGGTCCTTCTAGTAGCCATAGCCATATTTTTACTTTCAACATTTATTTCCACCTTAAATGCATTCTCCAATGATTTGGGTTCCCAAAGGCGAACCTCATGTTGAATGTTATCCTTTAAAGTTCCTATGAATACATCAATAAAGTGCTCATCTGGAATATCGATTACCTTTATATTCAATCTTTGGAAGTTCTCAATGTGCTCAGTAACTGAAACCTTTTGCTTGAGATTTATCAATTGGCTAAAGAAGGTATTGCTCCTTATATCCTCATAGTGTGCTATCATTTATTCCGTGAAAATTTTCTAAGTGACGGGTGATTTGCGAGAACAAAGCCATCGATACCATACAAATTGATTAGGTTCTAAATATAAAGAAGCAATTCATACCTTTTGTGTATGTGGCACAGTATGTAGATCAAAGAATTTCTCCATCTAAAGTATCCATGTGATTGGGTCCTTTCCATCAAACTTCCTCATATCAATCTTAGGAATGTGGTTGGTCTTCAACCCAAAGTTGGATTTTCTCCATTCTTGATTCACCTTCCTTGTGTCCTCATCATGAATTTCATGGGATGCATTTTCACTATTAGGTGTCTTCTCTGTTACGAAATTTTTCAATACTTTCATGATCTCCTCTTTTAAACCATCCATCTTTGCCTCCAACTTAGCTTCCATCTCTTGTAGTTCATATTTTGTTACTATCTTCTTTTGTAAATCATTTATGTCCCTAC
>SNQJ01S0120678.1:14993-27148 GCA_010110895.2 Picea sitchensis | reverse complement strand
TTCTGCATGAGGGGAATAATTCTGCAGTTGGAAATATTTCCTCATGCCAAGCAACCATGTTTCAGCATCTTCCTCCTTCTTATGTTCTCCATCAAATGTAGGAGGCTTAATCTTATTCATCTCCCCTTTCAATTCATCCATCCTAGATCTCTTGTGCTTTCTGGTAGGAGATGGGCTTGAACCACTATGTGCTTCCTTACCATAATTCTTTGGGGAGCGACGATGATGTCTGCTACCACTCCTCGATCTTCTTCTCCTCTCAGGGGTCCTGACACTTCTTGATCTTCTTTTCCTCTCAGGGGTTTTGTGACTCTCTGTCTTACTTAATCCACTCCCCTTATCCAATTTGATTTCTATTCGTTCCAGTCTCTTCAGCATGTTTAAGTTGAATTCACCCTGCCAATCCCTAACCCTCATGAGATTTCGGCTATCAGCTCAATGAGCCTGGGCATCTTTCTGCAATATTTCAATGAGTTTCATCATATGTCCTTCCTTATCCATCTCTTTTCCGTGCCCATTAGAGTTTGATCCTTCGATTCCCAAGATGACATCCCTTCCTACCCTTTCATCCTCTGTTTTGGAGGCAATCTATACCTCATCTATTTGTATACTCAACTTTCCTGACACCCATTGAACTTTGTACACACAACGTCCAGTCAACTAGAGTTTGTCAGGCCTTATTCCTTAACAAAATCACAATATTCATAAACCAATGTGAGTGAGAAAACGTTTTGACTTCACAAAGTTTTCTAAGCTCTAATGGCTCTGCAAAATTTGGGACTTCGGGACTTTGGGTTTCAGGGTTTTGGTCCACGAGGCTTTCACACTCTCTTTCGAGACTTCTGGCTTTGGGATCTCGGTCCACGAGACTCTCAACCCCTTGTCACTCAAACTCCCAAATTCTGAAATTCTGATTTACTTTACTCTCAGGGCCCATAGTACATTTGTCACCCTTAATCATGGTCACGCATGGCACGTTTAGGAAGTTTCACGTCACCTTCGATGATGTCATCGGGTCCCACCATTCTCGCTTGTCTTCTTGACTCACTGGCACGTGGTGCACACCCATGTGTTCACGTCCATTCCAGGGTAATCCAATGGTTAGACTTCTCTCCAATCTATGACACAGATCTTTTCAACGTTTTGGGGTTTCGGCATCGGGAGTTCGTGCATCCCCACATATCGAACTTTCGTTTGCTGAAATTCAGAAATTACGATCTATTCTTCCACTTGATCCAATGGTCACTTATGATCTATGGTGTAGATCATTTTGGAATTTTGCGTATCGCGATTTCCGTGTTCTTGTGCAACTCCAAAGGGTTTTTAAACCCTACACATGTTTTCCAGGTCTTACGGTCACGAGGGTTCACCTTCCCTCCCAAACAAATCCTAAGGCTCCAACACTTCTGGTGTGGAGTCCTCTCTCCCTGTGGCCAAATGCCACCCTGGCTACGGTTTCATAACACTGCTACACCTCCTGAGCTTGGTAACATGGTCAAGTAACTCCTTGACACTCAGGAGCATTCAAAGGTATGAAATTGGTCCTCCAGACACAATTTCTCTTCAAATCCTCAGTCCAAAGACCACTCAACTGGCCCATCTAGGCTCAGCATCGAAACCTTGGCTTTGATACCAAACTGTAATGTTCTCGACCATCAACCCTATGGTTGGGCCAACATTACTATGCGGAAAACAATCTCATACTTAATTCTATAAATAAGACATGCATTTAAGAAAATGAAACACTTTTAAACTCACAGTAACCATAAGAATTACTACTATTATAAATAATCAATGGATTTAACATTAATTCGTATGCACAACATAATACATGATAAATATAAATACACAGACATGCAGAAAAGTAATTAAAACATCATCTGGTACTTATCTTTGAAACGGTGGTAATTCCACCAACCAGGTGCAAGCCTTCCATGAACCTCCCATCCTTAGACCACACTTCTCATCAAGCTCAGCAGTGGGTCACCTTCGAGCTGGGAGTAAGCTCCACCCCCAAGGCAAGGAATCCTAGGCTAGGGTGAGGTTACAGGGAAAACACACAGTCACAAGGAAGTAATTTTCTCCCAGGAACCACTCATACTCACTGCCACAGACTCTCCTTCCCCACATGCATGTTCCACCTCAAGAGTAAACACTTTCTCTGTCACCTAGACAATCCTTCGACTACTAACCTCCCTTGCCTTGGGTTCCAACAACAGACCGGATTGGAAGTCTCCGAGCTCTGTGGCAACTACAGGGTTCCTTCCAGGAGTTCTCTCCTTCCTCTGTGCACTCTCTCACTTGGAGAGAGTTGCTCATAGGCAAAGAAACCTATTCTTCAAAATTCAATCACCTCTCTCAGTTGGAGAGAATGTTGTACAAACTGGCCAACAAGCCACACACAGTCCAACACTGCATGACCACAACAGCCAATGGGGAAAACAGACACATATTTCCAAACAGGCTCAAAAATGACAGGATGGTCTCACGGTTATGGCTTTGGGATAGAGACTCCACACACAGGCTCGATCTTCTTAGAAAGAGAATGCATCAGCTTTTCCAGAAATCAACACAGGTTATCCTCGAAAATCAACACACAAACTTCGCCCCCCCCCCTCGGTTTTCAGAATGGGACAAGGTCTCTTGTAGGGGTGGGATGGGACATACAGTTCAGAATATGCTCGGGGCTCTTCTAGAGGTTGGATGGGTTCACACCCAGGCAATCAAGGGTTGAATGGTGGAGGAACCCCCAACATAGCTTATCTCATACGCTTTATTTGCATGCGCCTGGGTTGACACTTGTCACCCATGCAACTGCGTACGTTCCATCCATTTGGAAGTTACTTGTGCTTCCAAAAGAAATTAGGATAAAGCATATTATTCACATTCTTTTTGGAATAATATTAAAATATTATTCCCAAGGCTTAAGCCCCTAGGCTCAACACTTATCCCCTCTTCCCACCTTCCAGCCCCTAATCCGTTGCCCACTCTGTGGAATCTTAGTCCCCCATCACTCATTCATCATGGTCGGTCTGCACGCCGTAGTGTTTATATTTTTATTAATAATGTGCATAGATACATGTACAAAATCAGGCTCTTGGCCTTCAACACTTAGACTCTCTGGCTTAATAATCACATAAGCCCACCAACTTATATTAACTTGGCTCACCAACCTATAAAAAACATAATTACAATTCATTTCATAAAGATGATTTACAATGGGTCTCAGCCTTGGGGACATTACATCAGTGGCCACCCACCTCTTCTAACTGGTTCACATACAATTTTCATCTTGACGATTTGTTTCTAGCTTTTCGGGTCGCAAACTTCCAAGGCAATTTTAAGGCTCTAAACAACATTTTTTTGGGCTCGCCACAATCACAATGTAGATAAAGTTAGAGTGTGATGGAAAAATGTGTATTCCTTGGATATACCTTTGCAATGAGCTATCGTGTGCCTAAAAAGAAGATCGTATGCAAGAGTTACGACCCGGGGAAGTTGATGTACCAACTTACCCCATCAAGGCCCACATGGCCTTTGGCAGTTCAACTCCTAGGGTTAGGTTTTTGGATGGCTAGCATTTTATGATTACTTCTTGATGCTAAAAGGGTCGGAAGGCATCATTGTAATGTTCTTAGGCAAATACATGTATCCACCACATCTCTTCTTAGAGATTAGCTACCACCATTCGAGCAAGATTGTTTCATTCTGCATTTTATAGTTTCAACATATTTCTTTATTGAATAGAAGTTAAGTTTCACTGTATCTCTATTATTGTTCATTGTATCTTTGTTTTAATATTATAGATATGTGTTTCATTTCATTTCTCTCATAAATCTGGATCAGTAGTATCAAAGTAGTTTGTTCTTCATTTGTCTCTCTGTGCATGTCCCCAATGAGGTTAGGGTATATGAAGTTGGGACTCAAACTAGTTGAGCCTTTACAAGTGTTGGCCCTCGACCAATGTTTGAGAGAACATTGGTCGTGTTTGACCATTTTTGGGACTTCGACGGGCTAGTCGAAGATGGAGCACCCAGGCGAAGCGAATATCGCGAGATCTATTTTTGCGGGCTTTTAGGGTTTATGTAATGGGTATGGGATGTTGGCCCATGGGTTTTACCCATTTTTAGGCATTTTTGTAATGTATAAATAAGTAACTAGGAAATGAAAGAAGTATATCTAGTGGGATATGTGAACTATCTAATTTGGCTTCGTGCAAGAATATGTAAAGGTTGCTAAGTGCGAAGAACAATTGTTATCTTTTGTGCATATTGTGTGCTGATACTTGCAGAGCTAAGCTCAAGTTATTGTAACAGGCTTTTGTGCAGATAAAATGTGTAAGGCTCTGTGCCTTGACCTGATTTTGAGGAAGGTGGATCTAGTGCGTTGTGCATGGATCACCTGTCCAGTGCGAATTCGGTTCTGTGGCTTGGTGCCTGTAAGAAGATTGAAGGAGACTAATAATGAAGAAGAAGAGTTGGTGGACGTAGCCCCACACTAGGGTGAACCATGTATATCCTGTGTTGACACGCTTTGTGCGATGTTGTTAATGTTGTTGATCTGTTAGTGTATTGATCTTTATATGTGTTAGATATATGTATGAATTCTTAGTTCTCTATTGATGATAAGTGAATGACAGATCTGATTATAGGATATGTGCTAAGCAATTGGAAGTGTTTGATATGATCACTACTGTGTTGTTCTATACTTAGGTTTACTCTGCGATGTGAATGGATTTTGGACTAATGCATATTGATTATCTAAGTTCTCTTTTAACTGTTGTAATCATAGATCTATGTCCCAACTAGGTTGTAGACACCTGGGTCCTACAATCCCTCCTGCCTCTGCCTTGGGTGAGACTTCATTTGCTTCACAGGTGTTTCCAAAAGGGCCGGTAGTTAGGGTTTTTTTGGTACATTATTGAAGCATTGAACCCTGGGTCTGCCCTTGTGACAACAAATGGTTATGTTGTCAGGACTTGAAACTATGATTCCTGGGAACTGAAGAAAACATAAATCTATGTGCGTAGATCGGTTGTTGTAGTGTGCAATATTCTACTTGACTTGTGAAACTTGGTGCCAAGAAAAGAACAAGATCTGAAGAAAAGAGGTAAGATCTTAAAGCTTTGTGATTTGATAAAGGTAAGATAAGTGGAAATTTTTTCTTCGAAAGTATGAATCTAGGTATGTTTGATAGATTTTTTCCTAGTCTGAAAACTAGGGTACATTTAGAAGAAAGAGTTGATCTGAATAAATTTGATAGAGATAGTGAAAGATATTTTATTCCTATGCATAGAAAGAATTTTTGGACTAACAAGTGGATGCAGGAACCTAGAAAGAATTTTTGCAGTTCACAGGTCCATCATTGTGATCCCAGTGCACAGTATAGGAAAGGTTGGGGATCATTTAAAAGAAAGAGAGGATTGACATTGTGTTACAATTGTAGAAGACTGTGACATCTTGCTAAGGAATGTCCTAGTATAGGTCCTATTTGTCTTTTTTGTAAAGCTATTGACCATGAAGTTGGGGATTTCCCTAGAATGATTGTCAAAGTTGAAAAGATGAACATGAGGCAAAAAAAATATGTTAGAAAACCAGAAAGAGTCAGAGAATATGTTATTACAGATGAAAGAAACATTGAATGATCGTAGAGACATCAGTTTACCAAAGATCTTAAAAAGGAAGCAACACATAGAAACAAGAATAGGAGACTTCGACATAGACTATGTACTGGATGAAGAAACACTGGTGAATATTATGCCAGAAAGTACTTGGGAAATTTTGGGAAAGCCTGCTATGGTTCCTTCATTAGAAAGGACAGGTCTATTTAAAGGAAAGATGATAACCCTATGTGGAAGAATTACTAATGTACCTATGATTTCCCATGAAACATCGACCGAAGAATAATTTGAAGTCATTAATTTGATTGAGAACAATGCTCCTTTTCCACTTTTGTTAGGAAAGACTTGGATTGAGAAAGATCAGATCCGAAGGAAAACAGAGGAGGAAGCTATAGAACAGAAGAAGCAAGAACTAAGGGACTTCATAACCAGAAAAATAAAACGACCAATACAAGAACAAGAGGATAAGTCGAAGCAACAGAGGACCAGAGAATTAGCTGTCGAAGTTGAAAGAACACAAGAAGGCTTAAAGAACCTGTCCATGTAGGAAAGAAGTGCATCCACCCCAGAAATAGTAAGAGAAGATGTATTACCTTTGAACCCTTTAAAATACCCTCAACAACGCAAAGTTACTATGCTAAGACAAGATAAGAATAAAAATGGAAAGAGGAATCCAGAGACTCAAATCATAGGAAAGAAGGCCAGAAATCTCAGTAAGAAGAAAGCAAAATTAGAAAAACTGCAGGAAGTTCCAGAGAAGACTTCGTAGAAGGCAAGCTTGCGGAACTTGAACCTCGTCGGAATAGAAAAACTGTGCAGAATGGGATTTTGCCACGACAAAGCTATTTGACCATTGGAGGCATCCTGACCATTAGGATGATGCTCCGAAATAGTTAGAAACACATTTATTGAGGGAAAGATCGCCATCAGACCGTTGGGACCGCACCATAATGGCCCGATTCGTATTGATTAAGGAATTTCAACCCATTGGAGGAATCTATTACGACGTTGCTTATTAAATCCATCAGATGCTGCACCAGGACCACTTTTTGCAAACTGAGACATTCGATCTAACAGAGAATTGATCACATACCACGCTGTGCTAGACCTCATCATTTGTTTGATTATCATGTCTGTCTGTTCACCTACCTGATCTCCGTGATTACAAGTGTGAATGTCGGGCGAGCATAGCGCGCTAGAAAATTCTATAGAAGAGATTTTGATAGACCTCATGGTTGAGAAAGTCATGTCTGTAGGAATACAGGCATCGTTGATCGGAGGACTACAAGCATCCCCCTCGACTAGACGTAGGTCTAGCTGTACCGTGACTGAGAAAAGAAGAAAACACCACGATGATCTGGCTAACGTGAAGCAGATCCTGACGGTCTTGCCTAACTACATACCTCCTTTGGCTGGTGCAATTAGCTGTGACAGTGTCCCGTGTGACTTTGAGTACACATTGATCATTGTGTACCTCTCGAAGGGGATAGACGTAGTTGGACCCCAGTTGGGACTGATCCCAACTCTCAAGATCAACAACTTGAACCTCGGAGACAGAAAGAACTATGCGATCCTCGCGCCACATAGGTATCTCATGAAGATGACTAGGAAGAATCCCAAGATAGTTCCCCAACCCTGGATTAAGGAGCTCGCGCGATCCACGATCTTGAACGTAATGAAGATCCCCCACTTCGGTCGACATCAGGGGGTTAACGCTTAAGTTAAACTCCTCCTATCTTTATATCATGGAGGTTATCTATGTCTTGACATGCACGTGACTGTGTATCCGACACTAATCCATCTCATCACTAGACTAAGCATGAAAGGACTGGACCCACACTAGTTTTACTTAGGGAAGACGTCAGATTGCTCCTTGTCCCAGTGTATAAAAGAAGACTATGACGATGTAGAGAAGGGGAAGCGAGGCTACAAGGTAGCCTCCATCTAGGATGGCGCAGTGCGCCTAGATTGTCATCTTACAGTAGGCAAGCTCGTCCGAAAGAATCGTCTGACACAGGTCATAGGGTTCGTAGTCAACCTTGCAGGGAAGTGTGTCAAAGGAATGCAGATGAACTAGGCGAGTTACCTTGTCAACAAGTTGGAGAAGGACTGTTGCGAAGTGCAGGACCAAGGATATGAGTTTCACTTCAGTTGGTTACTGATTTTAATCGCATTTGTTGCCTGGAAAATGCCAGAAGGAGTAACCTTCCCGGATGTTGAGCCATTAGAACCATTGGTCACGAGGTTCTCCACCTTGTGGTACACAACTGATATGGTGAAGCATTGGCAGTCAAACACTATCTTCCATGCTTACTACCTACAACTAAAGCACGCCATTGAATCATTCCCCCGAATGACACCAAATACACTCCATCAGTACAATCCTCTAGCAACGTTTCGCGCAGACCAACACTTCCTCTACATCAATGTACACAGGGATGAAAGTAAGGAGGAGCTACAGTCGTATTATAAACTGATCGATGAAGACATGTAATAGATCACTAAGGAGTGGCCATCATAATTCCTTCTGTCGGTCAAAGATGCAGAGCTCTCCGACCCTGACATCATCAAAATCCCTTTGGTCACCCAGACTGAGTATGATCAACAGAGTAGCGCAAAGTAAAAGAAGAAAAAGGACAAAGTCCAAGACATATAAACTAATGAGGAGGACACCGCATCAAATGAAAGTAGTCCCGATTCACCTGCAAGAGGAGGAGGAGACGAAGTAAAACAAGAGGAACAAGGGGAAGAAGGAGAAAAACATGACAAAGGTGAAGCTACATCGTTGAAGGATACCCTAACCATAGCAGAAGCATCACAGAAGAGAAATGTTTCCTCGGAGAAACCTTCAGCAAGAAAGAAGACCTGTGCCAACAAGCCTCAGTCGAAGAATGTGCTCATAGTGGATGATATTGATCTTATTATCGCAGCTGTAGAGGACACATTAGAAGACATATTACAGAAACAGGGAGCAAAGAAAGAGTCGGTGTAAGACAAAATAGAGAAGGAGCTCAAGGATATCCAACAAGCTATCCAATCGAGCCGCGTAGTGCCTACTACGCCATCTTCAACCGAAAGTGAAGAATTGGGGGATGAGCCCACCCAATTGTGAACATTAGCTGATGCAATAGAGGCTCGACTTCGTCAAGCCCAAGAAGAAAAGGAGCAGGCCACAGAGGCCTTAAAGCAAGAAAAGGAGAAGGTCCTAGAGAAACTTTGAGTTGCACAGAAGGAGAAAAGTTAAATTTAGGCGGAGTTTGAGAAAAACAATGTGAAGATACAGGAAGAAAAAGACCAACTACTTATAGAGAAGATTGTGGTCAAAGAGGAAATAACTAGAGAACTTCGCTCTGTGTCGAGATTGGCACAGGAGGAAACAAAGTCAAATGAGATGCAAGTGGGGAAGCTCATCGAAGCCATTCAGCAGCTTCGAGCACGAATAATGGAGTTAGAACTCCAAGCAATACCTAGCACTCTGTAAGAAGTGCATGATCAGAGGGAAGAAGTTGCCAATAACTTAGTAGAAAGAATTAGGGCATTGGCCTCAGAATGTAAACAATTAAGTGATCGAAGTGCATAGACCTATGAGTGCCTTGCAGAAGATCCAGAGCTGAGGAGATTGGAAGCACAGCTCCAGGAAGCGAAGCAGCAGGCGTCTACCATACAAGCACAGATGAAGCTTCTTACTACAATTGAGAAGATGAAGAGATCACAGGAGTAGCGTGCAGTTCAACAGCAGGTCACTTCCATCCAGAGTAAGGTTATGGAAGTGACACAGAGACTCTAGCCAGTGCAGGACGAAGTCTGCATTCTTTTTGAAGAAGTTGAAGGACAAGGCTCGCAGCTAGACCAATTGGTTGCGACAGTGGAACAATGCCTGGAAGGGCCTGTCACCGAGCAAGTCATTCAGGAGTTCAATGAGCAGGAGGCTTTAGGGAAGCAACAAGTCGAGGCAACTCGAGCTAAGCTTGAGGCCTTCGAAGCATTGTTTCCCATATCGGAGTGACTTGGGATGAGTCACAGGTGAGTGTTGGGGGCTTGTTGGCCCTCGACCAAGTTTTGAGAGAACATTGGTCATGTTTTACCATTTTTGGGACTTCGATAGGCTGGTTGAAGACGGAGCACCCAGGCGAAGCGAAGATCGCGGGATATCGCTTATTTTTGTCGACTTTTTGGGCTTTTAGGGTTTTTGTAACGGGTACGAGATGTCATCCCATGGGTTTTACCCATGTTTAGGCCTTTTTGTAATGTATAAATAAGTAACTAGGAAATGAAAGAAATAGATCTAGTGGGATATGTGCGCTATCAAAGTTGGCTTCGTGCAAGAATATGTAAAGGTTGATAAGTGCAGACAACAATTGTTAGATTTTGTGCATACTGTGTGTTGAGACTTGCAGAGCTAAGTGCAAGTGATTGTAAGAGGCTTTGTGCAGACATATTATGTAAGTCTCTGTGCCTTGACCTGATTTTGAGGAAGGTGGATCTAGTGCGTTGTGCATGGATCACATGTCTAGTGTGAAGTCGGCTCTGTGTCTTGGTGCCTGTAAGAAGATTGAAGGAGACTAATAAAGAAGAAGAAGAGTTGGTGAACGTAGCCCCGCACTGGGGTGAACCACGTATATCATGTGTTGATGTGCTTTGTGTGATGTTGTTAATGTTGTTTATACTATTGATCTGTTAGTGTATTGATGTTTATGTGTTAGATAGATGTATGAATGCTTAGTTCTCTATTGACGATAACTAAATGACAGATCTGATTATAGGATATGTGCTAAGCGATTGGAAGTAATTGATCTGATCACTACTGCGTTGTTTTGTACTTAGGGTTTACTCTGCGATGTGAATGGATTTATGGACTAATGCATATTGATTATCTAAGTGCTCCATTAAGTCTTGTAATCATAGATCTGTGTCCTAGCAAGGTTGTAGACACCTGAGTCCTACAACCCCCCCTAGCTCTACCTAGGGTGAGACTTCATCTGCTTCACAGGTGTTGCCGAAAGGGCTGCTGGTTAGGGTTTTGTTGGTGCATTGTTGAAGCGTTGAACCTTGGGTCTGCCCTTCTGCCATCAACAAGATCGTCCTCGCCGAACCTGAGCGCGCTTAAATGCAGAGTTCTAATGGGATCTGGTGCATTAACGCTATGTTGTAGTCATGTACATAAGATCATTACATGATGTCTGTAATTAACAAATGAAGATGGTATTACATTACATTCCCCATCAAAAGGGTGAATATCATGGTTTATTAAAACCATAAGCTGTAAATGTTGATTCAGTGGAAAAGGTGGTTGACCACTGAAATCCACTTGGTTCATTGATTGCCCGACTGACTGAATCCAAGAAAAGTATCATAAACCATCCATACTTGATGTTCCAACACTTGATTGCAAATGTTTGATTTAAGATAGTCCATATTTTTGGTTTGTTAGGAAACTACTTAATGACTTACTATTAAATTTATATACAAATTATTCATATTAATAATTTAAAATACCTATTAAAAAAAAATCATTCAAAATACATTAAGACTCCTTTATAAAAAAATCATTTAAAATACATTAAGCATTCCTCGTTGATCATTTAAAATTGACTATATTTTACAATCTTGTTTCTATTTTAACCATTTATAAATATTATTATAAGTAATTTCTTTGTGAGATGTGAAATACCCTTTCCTAACGTAATTAAAATAATTGCAATTAATAATGTATATGTTATATAAACACAATTTTATTCTAATTACATTTAACTTTCATAAAAGCATGTGGGGGTTTTGAATCCCACTTTAATATGGAAATTTAACTTTCATAAAAGTATTGGGGGGTTTTGAATCCCACTTTAATATGGAAATCAATCCTTATGAACTTTTTACCTTAGTTTTAAATAATCCATGACTAAAAAATTCTTATCACAACTAACTCAAATTTAAAACTCAAAATATTTTCTAAAGTTTAAAAGTCCTTAAAGGTAACACATACTTTAAAAACCCTACTTTATTTTAGTTTTTTAAATATATGAAATGAACCCCTACTCTGATTTAAAAAACATATATGAAAAGTACCTTAGGAACAAACCACAAAGGATAGCCTAGTCCTTGTCATTATTTGCTTTGCCACAAGAGAGAAAAGTGTCATATTAGATTAGCATGTCCTCAAGGTATTCTTTAAATATACATTGTAGGACATAATTGGTGGAAGCCGTGTGGGTTGCATGGTGAAGGTATTCTTTAAATATACATTGTAGGACATAATTGGTGGAAGCCCTGTGGGTTGCATGGTGGTGCTCTCAACATGTGAGGTTAATTATAATGGATGATACCTGCTACCAAGTCATATTCAAACTAATAATGGCTAGATATATATAGAAAATTCTCTCTCCACGTGGCAATTTTGTTTTACACAAATATTTTATATAATAGTTATCCAAATTACATGCACCACAACTTCCCTCTTCTTATTTCCATACTTTCTAAATGGCACATGGAACATGCTTCCCTGGAATGATATGAGATGTTTTCAACAACTAATATGATG